>CAUYRH010154360.1:0-11090 GCA_963574655.1 Perodicticus potto
CTGAGATGCCTTACTGCCTTAGCCCTCAGGGGCATAGAGTGAGACCAGTTTTTTCACACTGGGTAAGTGGATAGTCATTTTAGGAGTGATCCTAGCAACAAGTGCTTTCCTGGGAAAGCTTCAGCTTAGCCAAGGTTAGCAGTGTAAAGTGACTTTTAAGCAGTTGAGGAGAGATTTAGGCTCTCTATCCTGAGGGATTTGAGAAACCAGTAGAGTCCTCCAGTCTCCATCTCGTACAACCATATCAACATTGTGATTAACATCTCATACCCCAGAAGATCACCTGTTTCCCAGACAATATTCAGCAAGATATATATACTACTTTGTCTGGATTGTTTTTGTTTTTGTTTTTTTAATTTCAACATTTTCCCTATAGATTTTTCTTTTCATTTTTTTTCTTTCTTTTCTTTCTTCATTTTTCTAGTTTAAATATAATTTTCCATTTTGCCTTTTTCAACATTTAGAATTTCATTTTTGCTACTGTTTCTACCCCTATTTAGTTTTTCCCCCAATTTTATCCTGTAAAGTTTTCTGTTTCCTTGTTTTGTTTTCATTTATACCATTTTTGTCTTTCCTCTCTACTTGGTGAAGGTGGGGTACTGTGTCAAAACACACTGGCAAAGAGTTGCTGATCTCAAGGGAACCACCCAACCTATCACCTCCAGAGGCTGGGGGTTTTTAAGGTTGGTCCAAGTACCCTGCTGTACACCTATGTTGCTCCTCTCCCCCTCTTTCTGTGCCTCTCTTCTTTTTCTCAATATTCCCTTTTACCCACCCCATCTCCTTTCTCTTTTTTCTTTTCTTGTCTTTTTTTTTCTTTCTTTTTTCCCTTCTTGCTCTTCAATCTTCTCATCCTTCAGGTCCTGTACCAAAACAACTCATTGAAAACCCTAGTCCAGAGGCACGGCAACTTAAAGCACGAGTGGAAGTGAAAGGAAAATTAGGGCAAGGAAACAGATAAAAAGAAATCACTCATGAGGAATAATCAGCAGAAAACTCCTGGCAAAATGAAAAACCAGTCCAGAGCAACCTCCCCCCACCACAAGGGACCATAAGGTAGCTACTGCAGAGAATTCCACTGATAAAGAAATGTTAGAAATGACAGAAAGGGAATTTAGAATACAGATGATGAAAACAATGAAGGAAACTGATGATAAAGTGGAAAATAACCAAAAGGAAATCCAAAAACAGAATCAAATAAGAGATGAATGATATGAAGAATATAGAAAGGATATAGCAGAGCTGAAGGAACGGAAGCAGTCAATTAGGGAACTTAAAGATGCAATAGAAAGTATCAACAACAGATTAGACCATGCAGAAGAAAGAATTCCAGAGGTAGAAGACAAAGCTCTTGAGATAACTCAGATAGTTAAAGAGGCAGAAAAGAAGAGAGAGAAAGCAGAACATTCACTGAAAGAATTATGGGGCTTTATGAAGCATTCAAACATACGAGTTATAGGTATCCCAGAAGGGAAAGAAGAATGCCCCAGGGGAATGGAAGCCATACTAGAGAATATTATAAATGAAAATTTCCCAAATATCACCAAAGATTCTGACATACTCCTTTCAAAGGGATATCAGACCCCAGGTAGCCTCAACTCTCACCGAGCTTCTCCAAGACACATTGTGATGAACCTGTCCAAAGTCAAGACAAAAGAAAAGATTCTTCAAGCTGCCAGGAGTAAGCACCAGTTGACCTACAGGGGTAAATCCATCAGGGTGGCTGCAAACTTCTCTAATGAAACTTTCCAAGCAAGAAGACAATGATCATCTACCTTTAATCTACTTAAACAGAAAAATCGCCAGCCCAGAATTCTATATCCTGCTAAGCTAAGCTTTATAACTGACAGAGAAATCAATCATTTACTGATATACAAACATTGAGGAAATTTGCCACAACAATAGCAGCTCTACAGGAAATACTTTAACCTGTTTTACACCCTAACCATCACAATGGATCAAAAGCAAAGTAAGAACTCAGAAATTAAAGGACAGAACCTAACTTCCACACTGATGCAAAAGAGAAAACTAAGCAATGGACTGTCACAAAATAAGATGAATAGAACACTACCACACTTATCAATTATCTCAATAAATGTTAATGGCTTCAATTCCACACTGAAGAGGCATAGATTGGCTGACTGGATTAAAAAACACAAGCCATCCATTTGCTGTCCGCAGGAAACACACTTAGCTTCAAAAGACAAATTAAGGCTTGGCGCCTGTGGCTCAATGGGCTAAGGCGCCAGCCACGTACACCTGAGCTGGCGGGTTCGAATTCAGCCTGGGCCCGCCAAACAACAATGAAGGCTGCAACCAAAAGATGGCCAGGCATTGTGGCGGGCGCCTGTAGTCCCAGCTGCTTGGGAGGCGGAGGCAGGAGACTCGCTTGAGCCCAGGAATTGGAGGTTGTTGTGAGCTGTGATGCCATGGCACTCTATCTAGGGTGACAGCTTGAGGCTCTGTCTCAAAAAAAAAAAAATAAATAAATAAAATAAATAAATAAATAAAATAAGTAACTTGCCCAGATTCACACAGACTTTCAACAAAGGATTAAAACCACTGCCTATGGAAAAAAACAAAACAAACAAACAAACAAACAAAAACCACTGCCCACATTGAAAAAAAAATTTTTAATTTAACTTAGTAAATTATTTGACTGATCCCAAGCATACTCCAGATGCTTATTCAAAATTAAGGCAGTATAAAAGGAACTCAGCTTTGACATTCATATTCCTTTCTATGTAAATTTAAGATATGCATTCACTTAAAAATATAGCTTATAATCCTTAGACTAGATCCAACCAAAATCCATATCCATATTAATATTTTCCTAGCAAGTACTTGCTAGATATTTGAGAATGTCATTCCTTGTTCAAAAACCATGCCATTCAACTTTATGACAATTGGCTATTTGGATAAAAACATAAAAATGAAATCTTACATTAAAATAAGATGAATTAAAGATTAAAAATTTAAGTCATGAAAACAGTAGAAGTAAACATAGGTACGGTTTTCAATTTTTTTTTTCCAAACAGAGTCCCATTATGTTGCCCACTGTAGAGCGCTGCAGCGTCACAGCTCATAGCAAACTCTTCAGCTTAAGTGATTCTCTTGCCTTAGCCTCCTGAGTAGCTGGGACTACAGGCACCAGCAACAACACCCAGCTATTTTTTGTTGTTGTTGCAGTTGCCATTGTTGTTTAGTGAGCCAGGGTGGGTTTGAACAGGCCAGCCTCAGTGTATGTGGCCAGCACTGAGGTACAGGTGCCTAAGTTTTTGAATTTATTTTGAAATACGAAAATCTCTTGGCTCAGCACCTGTGGCTCAGCGGGCTAAGGCGCCAGCCACGTACACCTGAGCTAGCGGGTTCGAATCCAGCCCGAGCCCGCCAAACAACAATGACAGCTGCAACCAAAAAAAAAAAAAAAATGGCCAGGCGTTGTGGCGGGTGCCTGTAGTCCCAGCTACTTGGGAGGCAGAGGCAAGAGACTCTCTTGAGCCCTGGAATTGGAGGTTGCTGTGAGCTGTGATGCCACAGCACTCTATCCAGAGTGACAGCTTGAGGCTCAGTCTCAAAAAAAAAAAGAAAATCTCTCTAGGGCTGACACCAGAAACAAAGGAAGAGACTGATAAATCTGACTTAAGAAAACATTAGACATACCATGAAATACATGTATCTCACCAACTCTAAAATGCATATTTTTCTCACCTTTTAACATCTCTGAAATAAGGATCCTTCTTAAACTCATGTCATATTTTTACTCTTAGATGTACATCAAGTAGTGTATCTTGCAATTGAAGCCATCTTAGATTTAATAAGTTAGGTGACAAAAGATAAAATATTTAAAACAAGAGAAAAAGTTAATATTTTTAACTTTTACATAAGAGTATTTTTAACTCTTTTACATAAAGAGTTATTTTATTTAGCAGGGCATTGTGGCAGGCGCCTGTAGTCCCAACTACTCAGGAGATTGAGGCAAGAGAATCACCTAAGCCCAGGAGTTGGAGGTTGCTGTCTGCTGTGATGCCACAGCAACACTTTATCACTCTACCAAGGGCAATAAAGTGTGACTGTCTCCTCCCACCCACCCCCCAAAAAGAACTCTTTTTCTTATATTTTAATGAATGCATATCTTAAATTTAAATACTCCCTCCTCGGCCTCCCAGCTAGGTTACAAACATAAGAACTCTTTGTTTTTGTTTTTGTATAGACAGAGTTTCACTTTATAGCACATGGTAGAGTGCCATGGCGTCACACAGCTCACAGCAACCTCCAACTCCTGGACTTAGGCGATTCTCTTGCCTCAGCCTCCCTTTTGTTGTTGTAGTTTGGCCGGGGCGGGATTTGAACCCGCCACCCTCAGTATATGGGGCCGGCGCCCTGCCCACTGAGCCACAGGCACCACCACCCCTTTTTTTTTTTTAAGAGACAGAGCCTCAAGCTGTTGCCCTGAGTAGAGTGCCATGGTTTCACAGCTCACAGCAACCTCCAACTCCTGGGCTTAAGCAATTCTCTTGCCTCAGCCTCCCAAGTAGCTGGGACTACAGGCACTCGCCACAACGCCCGGCTATTTTTTGGTTGTAGTTGCCATTGTTTTTTGGCAGGCCCAAGCTGGATTCGAACACGCCAGCTCTGGTGTATGTGGCTGGCACCTTAGCTGTTTGAGCTACAGGTGCCAAGCCACATAAAGAGTTCTTATACATTAATATGAACTAATTAGGTTTCTTCAACTACTTTGGTTGTTTCATTTCTTAAAATATACACTTCTTAAAATATATCTACTTCATTAAAACTTTCAAAAAACATAGCCAGGCATTGTGGCAGGCACCTGTAGTCCCAGCTACTCTGGAGGCTGAGGCAAGAGAATCGCCTAAGCCAAGAGCTGAAGGTTGCTGTGAGCTGTGAGGTCACAGTACTCTACCAAGGGCGACAAAGTTAGACTCTGTCTCAAAAAAAAAAAAAAAAAACTTTCAAAAACTGAGCAAAAAGAAAATAGGTAAATGATGTAAAAAGGAAACTGGAGAAAGTAGCACAATGACAAATACGTGAAAATATCACCTTCATTGAAAATGCTTAAAAGGGCAATTTAAAAAACACTTAGCACTAATTACATAACAGATCAATACATGTTTTAAAGCTAATCATCCAGTGAGTAAAGGCATGGAGAAATACATGCTTACATACAATAAGCAAGTATGTAAATGTACGTAGCCTCTCAACACAGAAATCCCCTTGTAGGAATTCATCAAAAAGACAAGGATACAAAGATCTATCAAAAGAGATATTAACTCCATCACTATTCAAAATATCTACAAGTGAGAAACCACTTAAATGTCCTACAAGAGACTGCTTAAATTGTGATACATTGACACGTGATAAAATGTAATCATTAAAAATGATACTAGAAACTGTCTTTGAACAGCAATGTAAGTGTCCCTAGAAGTATATAAAGACTTTTTACGTGAGCACCAGAATTTTTTTCCTTGTTTTTTCTTTCTTTCTTTTGATGATTTAGTTTGTTTCACTTTTTTACTGAGATATACATAATACTATAATGTGCACTACAGTGTATTGTTTAATGAATTTTTATTCAACACCCACATAACCACCCATCAAATGAAACCACAGACATTTCCAACACTACAGACAGTCCCTCTTGCTCCTCTTGGCCCTGTAGCTGCAATCCGTAAACACCCTCCTTACTTGTATCACCAGAGATGAGTGACCTTTTCCTGAACTTCTCATCAATGAAGTTATACAGTTTGTACTCTTCTGTACCTGGTTTCTTTTGCTCCACATTTTGCCTGTGATATTTACTATTATTTGAATATAGCTGTTGTCCATTCTTTTTCTTTTCTCTTCTTTTTGAGACAGAGTCTCACTCTGCTACTGTTGGTAGAGTGCTGTGGCATCATGGCTCACAGCAACCTCAAACTCTTGGGCTCAAGTGATCAGCCTTCCTAGGTGTCTGGGACTAATGTGCCCACCACAATGCCCAGCTAGTTTTTCTATTTAGTAGAGATGTGGTCTGCCTCTTGCTGGTCTTGACCTCCTGAGCTCAAGCAATACTCCCACCTCAGCCTCCCAGAATGCTAGGTTACAAGCATAAGCCACCTTACCCAGCCAGTAGTCCATTCATTTTCACTACTGTATAGTGTTTCACTGTAATACCACAAATTATTTGTTCAATTTTTTTGTTGATGGACATTTGGGTTGTTTCTATTTAGGAGTAGTTATAAAATCTGCTATCCCACCACACAGTTTCTATACTAACATTTCCATTTTAAAATTTATGTTTTATATAACTAAGATCTTGCTACACATAGCATTTTTTCTAAATCAATCCCTTCTTCTCCTTTCAGTTATTTTCTCCCTTTTTTCTCTCCCTCTTCCTATTTTAGCTTGATAAGGTAACAAACATTTACATTTAGTGTGCAAAACTCTTCATTCAAGAGCACTTACATAAACTCATACAGACACAAGTTGTTGCTGTTGTTTGCTTCATAAAAATGGGATATCCCTCTGCACTTTGCTTTTCTCAGTTAATACTGTGGCTGTGTTGTCACTACATTGATTACTTTTCCCATTTTTTAAAATAGCTTTACTGAGGGCGGTGCCTATGGCTCAACAAGTATAGCGCCGGCCCCATATGCCAGAGGTGGTGGGTTCAAACCCGGCCCCCACCAAAAACTGTAAAAAGAAAAAAAAATAAAAATAAAAATAAAATAGCTTTACTGAGATATGATTCATGTAACAATACATTCTACCCATTATGATAGTTTATATATTCACAATATGTATAAGCATCACCAGTCACTTTTTTGAACAAAAACCTTCCCCTCAAGAAGAAATGCCGTACCCTTTAGCTATAACCTCCTTTCTTCATGCTGTAGCCCTTAGCCAACACTAATCTGCCTTCTGTCTCAATAGATTTTCCTGCTCCAAGGGAGGAATTACTGGGTCACATGGTAACTCTATGTTTAATTATCTGAGGTACTGCCAGATGGTCTTCCAAAGAAGCTGCATCATTTTACATTCCCACCAGTGTACAAGGGCTCCAATTTCTCAAAATCCTCACCTATACTTATTATTATCTTTTTCTTTTTTTTTTCCTTTAATTTTTTTTTTTTTTTTTTTTGAGACAGAGTTTCTTACTCTAGCCCTGGAGTAAAGTGCCATGGTGTCACAGCTCACAGCAACCTCAAACTCTTGGGCTTAAGCAATCTTCCTCTCAGTCTCCTGAATACGTGGGACTACAAGCACCCACCACAATGCCCAGCTGCCCAGCTATTTTTAGAGATGGGGTCTCACACTTAACTCAGGCTGGTCTCAAATCCCTGAACTCAAGCAATCCAACCACCTCAGCCTCCTAGATGCCAGGATTATAG
This sequence comes from Perodicticus potto, assembly GCA_963574655.1. Taxonomy (NCBI): domain Eukaryota; kingdom Metazoa; phylum Chordata; class Mammalia; order Primates; family Lorisidae; genus Perodicticus; species Perodicticus potto. The sequence continues at coordinate 7,392 of CAUYRH010154360.1, forward strand.
GTGTGAGCCACCGTCCCCAGCTATCTAACGTTTTCATTGGCGCCATCCCAGTAGCGTGAAGAGGTACCTCACTGTGGTTTTGATTTCATTTCCCTGATAGGCAACGATGCTGAGCATCTTTTCATGTAATAATTGGACATTTGTACATCTTCATTGAGAAATGTCTATTCAGCTCTTCTGCCCATTTTATACTCACTTGTTGACTTATTACTGAATGAAGAATTTTTATATATTCTGAATTGAAGTCTCTTACCAGATATGACATGCAAATATTTTCTCTCATTCTGTAGATGATTCACTTTCTGGATGGTATCCTTTGAAGTACAAAAGTTTGTAATTTTGATGAAGTTCAATTTATCTATTTTTTGTTTTGCTGCTCTTGTGTTCTGTGTCTTTTGGCATCTAAGAATCCTGTGCCCCTTCCAAGGTCATGAAGCTTTATTCCTGTGTTTTCCTCTATCATACTTGTCCTTCCATGCCCACTTATCCTCGTTTTTATTGGGTCTATATCCAGAAGTGAAACTGCTAGATGACAGAGCATATACATACAGAACTTCAGCTGAGGCTACCAAAGAATTTTCCAAAGTGGCTACACCAATTTTCAAACCCAACTGAAATGTGTAAGTGTTCCCACTACTTTATATTCTGCCAACACTTTGTATTTCAGATTTTTTCATTAACACCCTTCTGGTGAGTATGTAGTGGTATCGCATTACAGTTTTAATTTACACTTCTCTGGAAATTGTATGTGAATACTCTCTTACCGTTAGCCATGCAGACAATTCATTTTATAAATGTCTCTTCTAGTCTTTTGCTCATTTGTTTTAAAATTGGGTTGCCTGTACTTTTCTGCATTGATTTTCCTATTTCCCAGATACGAGTTCTCTGTCAGATATTATGGACTGCAAATACCTTTTCCAGTGTGTCATCTGCCTTTCTGTTCTCTTGGTAGTATTCTTTGATGAACAGACATTCTTATTTAATCAAATAAAATGCATCAACCTTTTTTCTGGTTAGTACTTTTTGTATTGTTTTAAGAAGTCTTTGCCTATAACAGGGTCATATAAATATTTTTCTATGTTTTCTTCTGGAAATTTTTTTTATCTTTCACATTACATCAATAGTTCCTAAATGGCGTATATTCTCCCTATATCCTATGTTATAAAACTATTTTCAAAAAAAAGGGCGGGAAAGGGAAAGCTTTATTTTATGAAGTTAAATTCTCCAATGTAACTCTGAAACCAAAACACATACATATAAATCTCACTGACAGATGAACATTTTTTAAGAACTCTAAGACACCAGCAAATCAAATTCAGTAGTGTGAATGGAAAAAATGCATCACAGCTAAATGGAGTTTAGCTCAGAAATGCATAGTTAGTACAATAGGATACCATCTACTAAAGTATCCCATCTTATTAGAAGGTTAATGGAAAACACATACGATCATCTCTACCAATACAGACAATACACAATGAATCTGACACATTTATTTTTTTAACAAAATATTCTTAGAAAATTAAGACTACAAAGTGTTTTTAAATGTTATCTATCAAAAGCTTTACGTTACCAATCACAAACCAATAGTAAGACATTTAATTAATGCCTAATTAATCATTAGACTTAATGATGAAATTTCAGCAATTTTTTTTTTTTTTTTTGTAGAGACAGAGTTTCACTTTATCGCCCTCAGTAGAGTCCCACCGCGTCACAGCTCACAGCAACCTCCAACACCTGGGCTTAGGTGATTCTCTTGCCTCAGCCTCCAGAGTAGTTGGGACTATGGGTGCCTTCACAACGCCTGGCTATTTTTTTTGTTGCAGTTTGGCTGGGGCAGGTTTGAACCCGCCACCTCGGTATATGGGGCCGGGGCCCACTGAGCCACAGGCGCCGCCCAATATTCTTTTTTTTTTTTGAGACAGAGTCTTATCATGTCGCCCTCGGTAGAGTGCCATGGCATCACAGCTCACAGCAACCTCAAACTCTTGGGATTAGGTGATTCTCTTGCCTCAGCCTCCCAAGTAGGTGGGACTATAGGCACCCACCACAATACCTGGCTATTTTTTGGTGCAGTTATCATTGTTTTAAGCTGGCCTGGGGCGGGATTCAAACCCACCAGCCTTGGTGCATGTGGCTGGCGCCATAACCACTATGCTATGGACGCTGAGCCAGCAATACTCTTATTAAAGTCAGGAACATGAAATTCAGAATTACCTCTCTCAAGCAAGCCCTGAATGATGCTTGGCAACACTTCTGTTTCTCTATTCTATTCATTTTGACTCTCTGATAGACAAATGTAGCACATGTTAATTCCCTCTCTTCTCATTCTCCCCAAAACACTCCCATTCTTCCTTATTCTCAAATGACCAGCTCAGTTTTCCATAAACCATGCAAGGGTGGGGAACCTGCAGACTCAAACCCACATGAGGCTCTCTCCAGATCCCCAAATGTGGCCCCTTGACCAAATCCAAAAATCACAGAACAAACCCTTTTATTAAAAGAAGTACAGCAGAGAAAGATGAAGCTGTTTTTGCCTCATGTGCTTAAAAAATAACAATCTTGTGGCTCAGCGCCTGTGGTTCAACAGGCTAAGGCCCCAGCCATGTACACCTGAGCTGGAGTGTTCGAATCCAGCCCGGGCCTGCCAAACAATAATGACGGCTGCAGCCACAAGATGGCCCGGCGTTGTGGCAGGCTCCTGTGGTCCCAGCTACTTGGGAGGCAGAGGCAGGAGACTCGCTTGAGCCCAGGAATTGGAGGTTGCTGTGAGCTGTGATGCCACATCACTCCGTCCAGGGTGACAGCTTGAGGCTCTGTCTCAAAAAAAAAAAAAAATAACAAATTTAAAATCAGAAGGCCACAGGTTTCCCATCTCTGCAAAGTAAACAGAAACAGCCAGAGGAGAACTTTCTTAACTACCACCATCCTGTGTCTCTCCATATATTTTGTCTTTCTCCTATTTCCATAGTAACTCTTCCTACTCCTGGTAAAGCAAAGGCTAATCCTTCCATCTATGCACAGATCAGGGGACAGCAAACCACACCCTATGCTACTTATGGCTGCTTTCATGCTACAATAGTAGAGTTGAGTAGCAGTAACAGAGATTGTATTGCCTAAAATAACTAAAATACTTACTACCCTTTAAAGGCCAGGCACAGTAGCTCACGCCTGTAATTACAGCATTTGGGGAAGCCGAGGTGGGAGAACTGCTTGAGGCTAGAAGTTCATGACCAACCTGGGCAACATGGGGAGACTTCGTTTCCACGATAAGTTAAAAATATTAGCTGGGTATGGTGGTATATGCCTGAAGTCCTAGCTACTCAGGAGGCTGAAGCAGGAGAATCCTTTGAGCCCAGGAGTTCAAGCTGTCAGTGAGTTATGATCATTCTCCTACACTCCTTGTGGGCCCCAAGCAAGACCCCATTTCAAAAACAAATAAATAGGCTCAGCGCCTGTGGCTCAACGGGCTAAGGCGCCAGCCATGTACACCTGAGCTGGCGGGTTCGAATCCAGCCTGGACCCGCCAAACAACGACGGCTGCAACCAAAAAATGGCCGGGCATTGTGGCAGGCGCCTGTAGTCCCAGCTACATGGGAGGCAGAGGCAAGAGACTTGCTTGAGCCCAGGAATTGAAGGTTGCTGTGAGCTGTGATGCCACAGCACTCTATCCAGGGTGACAGCTTGAGGCTCTGTCTCAAA
>CAUYRH010154366.1:0-13030 GCA_963574655.1 Perodicticus potto
AGTGTTTAAGTTATTTAAATAATTATATAATGAGTTGCTAGTAAGAGAGACTTTCAAAATATCAGATGAAATGTAAATATTATTGGCTCAGCGCCTGTGGCTCAACGGGCTAAGGCGCCAGCCACGTACACCTGAGCTGGCAGGTTCGAATCCAGTCCCGGCCCACCAAACAACAATGACGGCTGCAACCAAAAAAATGGCCCAGCGTTGTGGCGGGCGCCTGTAGTCCCAGCTACTTGGGAGGCGGAGGCAGGAGACTCATTTGAACCCAGGAATTTGAGGTTGCTGTGAGCTGTGATGCCACAGCACTCTATCCAGGGTCACAGCTTGAGGCTCTGTCTCAAAAAAAAATAAAATAAATTCTTGTTTATTATTAGTGAAATTGTGGATGTGGAGCTCATCCTACTTTGCTTTGGGAAGATGTTAAAATGTATCTTTTGTAGTTTTGCCTAGTTTGAGGGGGGTTATACTTTCTCTTTCTCTACAGTAGTTGCGTTTTGAGGGTTTTCTATTAGGACACAGTTGCTATGAACAGAAAAATTAATTCAGACTAGGACAGAGGCTCATGCCTGTAATGTGGCAGGAGGATCACTTGAGCTCAGGAGTCTGAGGTTGCAGTGAGCTGTGATGATACCTGTGTATTCCACCCTGTCTCAAAAAAAAAAAAAAGGGGGCAGCGCCTGTGGCTCAAAGGAGTAGGGCGCCGGCCCCATATGCCGGAGGTGGCGGGTTCAAACCCAGTCCCGGAAGCACACACACACAAAATTTAACTCAAAGTAGCTTAAGCAAAGAGGAATTTATTGCCTCACATGACTGGCAAGTTGAGCAGTGGGTCTTCCAGGCATGGCTGCAGCCTGGTGTCCAGCCAGTACTATTAGGATTCTCTGTTGTTTTTCCTCCCCAGACCTACTCCTGTAGACACCCTCTCTCTGTTTTCTCCGTCTTCTCCTGTGTTAGGTTAATTCTCAGGTTTGTTCTTTTCTACCTGATGAGGAAACTGGCCCCTAGTATCTGCTGGAGCAGAACAGGTGAGGAGGCCCCTCCCCGCCAGTTGTTCTCCAGGGTGTGCGTCTGTGTTTTCCCGGTGCCCATTATTGCTAGTTGTTATATGCAGGACTGATCCAATAGGACCTCTGTGGCCACTACCAGAAATAGAACCTCAAAAGGCACCAATCAAAAAATAAAAGAGGGGCAGCACCTGTGGCTCAAGGAGTGGGGCACTGGCCCCATGTACCAGAGGTGGTGGGTTCAAACCTGGCCCTGGCCAAAAACTGCAAAAAATAAATAAATAAGTAAATATAAATATATAAATAAAATAAAAGAGATTTTGAAAATTGAAAACATGGCTCGGCACCTGTGGCTCAACGGGCTAAGGCACCAGCCATGTACACCTGAGCTGGCGGGTTCGAATCCTGCCTGGGCCCACCAAACAACAATGACGGCTGCAACCAAAAAATGGCCAGGCGTTGTGGCGGGCACCTGTAGTCCCAGCTACTTGGGAGGGGGAGGCAGGAGACTCGCTTGAGCCCAGGAATTGGGAATTGGAGGTTGCTGTGAGCTGTGATGCCACACTCTATCCAGGGTGACAGCTTGAGGCTTTGTCTCAAAAAAAAAAAAGAAAAGAAAAGAAAATTGAAAACATGATACAAATAAAATTTCTCAAAGGGATAAAATATAAAATTGAGACCATTTCCCAGAATGTTGAGAAAAAGACACAGAGAGATGCAAAATAAGAGAAGATAAGAAAATTAGGGAATATGACCAGGTGAGGTGGCTCACACCTGCAGTGTCAACACTTGGGGAGGCCAAAGTTGGAGGATCCAGGAGTTCAACACTAGCCTCAGCAACATAGCGAAACACTGCCTCCATAAAAAGTTAAAAATTAGCCGGGAGTGGTGGTGGGCACCTGTAATCCCAGCTACTAGGAAGGCTGAGTTCCTGTCAATGACAGATGACAAACTGATTCTGGGTTTTCCACTTGGCAGGCATAGAGTGTCTTCTCTGCTCTGGCACGAGGCATAAGGATCACTGGAGCCCAGGAGTCTGAGGTTGCTGTGAGTTGTGATAACACCACAGCACACCAGGGTGACAGAGCCAGAGACTGTCTCATTAAAAAAAGAAAAAAAGAAAAGAAAAGAAAAGTAAACTATGGAATAAGCTTAGGAGGCTCAGCACTTTATTTTTATTTTTTCATTTTTTTGAGACAGAGCCTCAAACTGTCGCCCTGGGTAGAGTGCCGTGCCATCACAGCTCACAGCATCCTCCAATTCCTGGGCTAAAGCGATTCTCCTGCCTCTGCCTCCCAAGTAGCTGGGACTACAGGCCCCCACCACAACGCCCAGCTATTTTTTTGGTTGTAGTTGTCATTGTTGTTTGGTGGGCCTGGGCTGGATTCGAACCTGCCACCTCTAGTGTATGTGGGTGGCGCCTTAGCCACTTGAGCTACAGGCGCTGAGCCTCAGCACTTTATAATAACACCTCAGAAGGGGAAAAGAAATGAATAATTCAAGAAAGTTTCCCAAAATTCTAAGATTTGCATCTCTAGATTGAAAGGGCCAAGTGAGTAGTGAGCTGAGCAATGAAGGTTCCCACACCATAGCATGGCAGGGCATGTGGCTCTGGAGTGCCAGAGCAGAGAAGACACTCTATGCCTGCCAAGTGGAAAACTCAGAATCAGTTTGTCATCTGTCATTGACAGGAACTCTGGAATAGTGTCTGCACCTTTCTGAAGGAGAAGCATTTACTACTTCCCTTGTGCCCATCCGAACTCAACCAAGAGTGAGAGCACACCAGAGACCTTCTCAGACCCACAGAGCTCATACCCCTTCTCAGAAACTGGAGGAGGAAGCTGAGCAGGAGAGGGTGTGAGCTCCAGCAGCTGAGTCCCTGCAGGCAGCCTCCCCCAGTCCACTGGGAGCAGGAGAGCAGAGCTCAAAGATGCCCCTGGAGAAGATGAAATACTTGAATGTTCATAGTACTGAGAGGAGATTTAGATAGATGGGGAAATTATGGGGATGAATTAGTGACTAATAAACAACGAGGCAATTTTTAACTCTAGTAAAAACAAAAAGTTGTACATGAAAGAAAAATAAACATAGTATACCACATGGTTCAGCCGTGGATGGTGTTTACCTGGTATCTTAGTCTGTTTTCTGTTGTTGTAAAAGACACAAGTGGCTCAGCACCTGTAGCTCAAGTGGCTAATGCGTCAGCTACATATACCACAGCTGGCGGGTTCACATCCACCCCAGGCCTGCCAAACAACAATGACAATTACAACCAAAAATTTGCCGGGCATTGTGGTGGGCACCTATAGTCCCAGCTACTTGGGAGGCTGAGGCAAGAGAATCGCTTAAGCCCAGGAGTTGGAGGTTGCTGTGAGCTGTGACACCACAGCACTCTACCCAGGATGACAGCTTGAGGCTTTGTCTCAAAAAAAAAAGAAAAATTAAAAAAAAAATAATAAAGGGTGGTGCCTGTGGCTCATCAAGTAGGGTGCTGGCCCCACATGGCCTGAAGGTGGCGGGTTCAAACCTGGCCTCAGCCGAACTGCAAAACCAGAAAAATAGCTGGGCGTTATGGCGGGTACCTGTAGTCCCAGCTACTCGGGAGGCTGAGGCAAGAGAATCGCCTAAGCCCAGGAGTTGGAGGTTGCTGTGAGCTGTGTGATGCCAGGGCACTCTACTGAGGGCGATAAAGTGAGACTCTGTCTCTACAAAACTAAATAAATAAAAAATAAATAAAATAAATAAAAATAAAAAAATAGGGCGGCACCTGTGGCTCAAAGGAGTAGGGCGCTGGTCCCATATGCTGGAACCCAGCCCCAGCCAAAAACTGCAAAAAAAAAAAAAAGTAAATAAAATAAATTAAAAAAAAAAAAAGACACAGTTTTCTAACTAATAAAGAAAATTTTTATTTCTTACCGTCTGGAGCCTGGGAAGTACAAGGCCTAGGCACTGCCCTGGGGAGAGCTTCCTTGCTGTGCATCAAAACAAGGCATCTCTTCAGGGTGTGGTGGCTCATGCCTGCAGTCCCAACACTCTGGGAGGCCGAGGAGGTTGGATTGCTTGATCTCAAGAGTTCAAGACTAGCTTGAGCAAGAGTAAGACCCTCTTAGAAACAGTAAAATTACCCAGGTGTGGTGTCAGATTCCTATAGTCCTAGCTACTTGGGAGGCTAAGGCAAGAGAATCACTAGAGCCCAAGAGTTTGAGGTTGCTGTGAACTATGAAGCCAAGGCACTCTACCCAGGGCTCTAGGACTTTGTCTCAAAAAAAAAAAAAAAGTTGTACCCCATGATTGCATTAATGTACACAGCTATGATTTTTTTTCTTTTGTAGAGACAGAGTCTCACCTTATCGCCCTCGGTAGAGTGCCGTGGTGTCACACAGATCACAGCAACCTCCAACTCCTGGACTTAGGCGATTCTCTTGCCTCAGCCTCCCGAGTAGCTGGGACTACAGGCTGCCGCCACAACGCCCGGCTATTTTTCTGTTTTGCAGTTCGCCGAGGCCGGGTTTGAACCCGCCACCTTTGGCATGTGGGGCCGGTGCCCTACTCGATAAGCCACAGGCGCTATCCCACAGCTATGATTTAATACAATTAAAAAAAAAACCCCAAAACATTGAGGTCTCATCATGGAGAGAGGGCAATAGCCTGTCAGCACAGGCCTTTTTTTCTCATGAAGTCAGGAGTCCCATTGTGGGAGCCCTACCCAGATGACTTTTCTAGCCCTAATTAGCTCTCAAAGACCTTCCCTCCAATTAACATATAAATTTGAGGATTAAGTTTCTAACACATGAAATTTGGGGGGCACATCAAAACCACTATCACCTGGTCATAGTGATGTAAATTTGAACACTGATCTACCTTAAACATCAACAAAATTGCACAGGGATGTGTCTGTGTGTGTGCTTGCATATGTGTGGGAGTTAGGGGAGGTGTGTTGGTGACTGAGAGCTGCATTTCACCTTCTGTAGAGGACAGTGAGAATCTAAACCACGAAGGCAGTAAATTAGAATGTAAGTACGTCGAGTTTGGAGTTACATAGCAAAAAATGTGATTAAAATGTGTAAAGTTGGGTGTGGAACATGGGGGTGGGGGTGAGTCAGGGTGTTCCACCCGCCACACCTAGTCCCAGGGCAGGACTTGTGCCTCCGAGACCTGGTGGGAAGAGACTGAGCGTGTTTTGTGGGAACTCAGACAGCACTTAGAAAGGCCTGCAGGGCTTTATTCTCTTATATTTATGAAACTTTTGAAAATTGTTTGGCCCTAATAAAAGTATAAGAGGGCATACCTTCTGTCTGTTTTTTTTTTTTTGCAGTTTTTGGCCAGGGCCAGGCTTGAACCCACCACCCCTGGTATATGGGGCCAGTGCTCTACTCCTTGAGCCACAGGCGCCACCCAAAGACACACTTTCTGAGTTCAACCAGCCCACTGAGCTCAGGCAGTGGATCAGACTCCTTAAGGACAAAAACAAAATGTCCTTCCAGCTATGGAAGTGTGAGGTGATATCCTCCTCACTGCCTGAAGACAGACACATCAAAAATAAACCCATTGCAAGCAAAAAATTAATCTAGGAGGCCCTAGAACACATACATGTACCCTCCTTATTTGTTGTGTGTACAGTTTCACACTGTTTGCACCTCGGTGCTGCAAGGATTCAGGCACTCAGTGGCACCTTCTGGAGAGTTGAATGGGATTTTAAAGGATTGTGGCCTGAAGCTACTGTGCTGACACTAACAGAAGCTCCCTGTCACAGGTTCTGGATGAGCGGTTTCCTAACTGCACATACGGCTTTGGTCTGAGAGAACAGGAGACCTACCTGGTGGGGGGGCCCTGCCCCCCAGTCACTGCAATGTGAGGTCAGCTCTAGCTCTCAAAGTTCCCAGTCAGCAGGTGGCGAGTGTGTGGCAGCCCAGGGAGTCTCTTTCTGGGCTGCTGGGGGTGGGGGTGGCGCGAGGCTGCTCTGTCTGTGGCCTGGCCCAACAGTGTGTGCAGATACTGCTGCCGCTGACCTTGCACGTTTTGTTACCAGAATCTCCTTAATGAAAAAACAAGCAGGTGGCTCCCGATGAGGGAATGGAATTTTGCTCTTTTGTTGATCAATCTGGTCTATCTGGCCATTGTGATGCAGCTTAGTGGGAGACTGACACCACCACAGGACTCGCCCCAGGAGGAGGGGGCCTGGACCAGGGAACAGATGCTGGGAGGGGGTTGGAGGCAGGAGCCTGGTGGAGGCCTGGAGGGTAGGAGGGTCAGGGGCCCTCCCAGAGGAGGGCTGGCACCGCCCCCTTGCCACAAGTATAGAGCAGAGGATGGAGACCTAGAGGCCCCAGCAATGTGGGCGACCTGCTGTGCGAGTGGGAAGGTCATCCATAATACTTGGCTTTGCCGAGACTTCTTGAGAGACTTCATGAACACTGCCTGCTTTCTCTGGGGACTCGGGACCTTGTAGCCGAGTCTAAGTGGTCCATGTCCTACAAGGGAGCATAGCTAAACTACTTGAAAACCTTTCATAAGGGCGGTGCCTATGGCTCAAAGGAGTAGGACATCGGCCCCATATGTTGGAGGTGGTGGGTTCAAACCCAGCCCTGGCCAAAAACTGCAAGAGAAAAAGAAAAAGAAAACATTTCATAAGCATCATATATTTTATTTTTATTTTTATTTTTTATAGAGATAGGGCCTCTCTGTGTGGCCCAGGCTGGTCTCGAAGCAATCCTCCTGCTTTGGCCTACCAAAGTGCTGGGGTTAGAGGTGTGAGCTACTGCACCTGGCTGCAATTTAGAGGAGCTTGTTTTCTGAGCATTTACTGGTTTTACTGCAGTTTTTCTTTTGCAGAAGAGCTGCTGAGGCCTGAAACCCACCCCACACCTTTCTCTGGGGTAAGGCTCTTATACAAGACTTCATTTTCTTCTTCCCTATGCCTCTCCATCAGCACATTTTCCCTTAGAATTATAGTTCTTACTTCAGCTTTACTGAAAGCATTCAGAGACGGATCACATCCTAGAATGTTTTCAAGGCCGGTCTTTTTGTTTAGTGTGCTTTGAGAAACATTTTGAGTAAGCTTATAAATGAAATAAATCAAGGTTATACCACAAAGCCTCATGGTGCCTCATTCCTGAGCAGTTTGTGCTCCATGATTCTGAGTTTTGTTGTGTCTATTTCAGGAAGGAGTACCCACCTCTAGCACTCCCTAGTCTCTTACAGAAACCCTCCTTCTTAGCTGCTTGTTCTTCCCCTGTCAGCCTCCAAGCATATGTTCTCTGCAGCCTTGCGGTTGCCCAGAGACACCAGAAGTGAATCCAGAAGATGGTTTCTCAAAGAAGCAAAAAATTGGTTTCTGGGGAATAGGAAAGTTATTTTTCCTTTAAAAAATTTAAAAATTTAATTTATTTATTGCATCTTTTTAATGTGAGAAGAAATGCATACTCATTTAAAAACATTTTTGAGGGTGGCGCCTGTGGCTCAGTGAGTAGGGCACCAGCCCCATATACCGAGGGTGGCGGATTCAAATCTGGCCCCAGCCGAACTGCAACAAAAAATAGCCGGGCATTGTGGCAGGCGTCTATAGTCCCAGATACCTGGGAGGCTGAGGCAAGAGAATCGCCTAAGCCCAGGAGTTGGAGGTTGCCCTGAGCTGTGACACCACTGCACTCTACCGAGGGTGACAAAGTGAGATTCTGTCTCTAAAATAAATAAATAAATAAATAAAAATATATTTGAAAAGAGGGAAAGGTTGGAAAAGAGGGTTATACCTGCTCGGTGCTGTCCGACCCAGAGATGGGGCTGTCCCTCAAGCTTCTTTCTCCCGACACCCAGACATTCAGGTTCACACTCAGGTTCTTACACAGTGGAGAGCAAATTGCTTTCTAATTTCATACCATTTCTAGTTTTACTTTACAATTCTAGTGTGGGGCGGCACCTGTGGCTCAAGGGAGTAGGGCGCTGGCCCCATATGCTGGAAGTGGTGGGTTCAAACCCAGCCCCGGCCAAAAACTGCAAAAAAAACAAAAAAAATACAATCCTAGTGTGACACTTCGGGGGAAACGATCTGTGTTTTCAGACTTGCTATTTTGGAGAAAGAGCTAAGTGGAGGCTTCCCTGTATGCAGCTTTGGGGCAACCAGAGTCAGAGCCCACACAAGGGCCCTAACCCAGCTGGCCCTGACCTGCAGCAACCTGCTGCTCCCTGGCCACGCTGGGCCTACAAGTGCCACATGGGGAGCATCTAGGCTGATGGTGGCCAGTGGGTACCTGGGCCCTGTGGCTGGAGCAGGGCTCCCCTTGGGGCAGGTGAGTGGCAGGTGGGGGGCATGGCAAATCTGGGAGACACGCAAACAGGGTCCTGCCCACCAGTTGTGTGAACTCGTAATCTGCACTGATGAGAGGGCCTTTCCTCCCCAGTGTGAAAAGGCTTCTTGGCTCGGCGCCTATGGTTCAAGTGGCTAAGGTGCCAGCCACATACACCTGAGCTGGTGGGTATGAATCCAGTCCTGGCCCACCAAACAATAACGGCTACAACCAAAAAATAGCCGGGCATTGTGGCCGGTGCCGGTAGTCTTAGCTACTTGGGAGGGTGAAGCAAGAGAATCGCTTGAGCCCAGGAGTTGGGGGTTGTTGTGAGTTGTGATGCCACAGCACTCTACCCAGGGTGACAGCTTGAGGCTCTGTCTCAAAAAAAAAGGCAGCACCTGTGGCTCAGTGAGTAGGGTGCTGGCCCCATATACTGAGAGTGGCAGGTTCAAACCGGCCGGGTCAAACTGCAACAAAAAAAATAGCCAGGGGCGGCACCTGTGGCTCATCAAGTAGGGCGCCCGCACTATATACCGAAGGTGGTAGGTTCATACCTGGCCTTGGCCAAACTGCAAAACAGAAAAATAGCCGAGTGTTGTGGCGGGCACCTGTAGTCCCAGCTACTGGGGAGGCTGAAGCAAGAGAATCGCCTAAGCCTAGGAGTTGGAGGTTGCTGTGAGCTGTGTGACACCGCGGTCTATTGAGGGCAATAAAGTGAGATTCCGTCTCTACAAAAAAAAAAAAAAGAAAGAAAAAAAATAGCTGGGTGTTGTGGCGGGCGCCTGTGGCCCCAGCTACTGGGGAGGCTGACGGAGGAAAATAGTCTAAGCCCAGCAGTTGGAGGTCCCTGTGAGCTGTGTGACACCACGGCACTCGGCACTCTACCGAGGGCGATAAAGTGAGACTCTGTCTCTACAAAAAAAAAGAAAAAAGAAAGAAAAGCTTCTTCCCCAGTATTCCCTTAAGGGGTAGTAACTTTAGGGAAACCCTTTGCGACTACATGTAGGTTGTCTGCACCCTTTCACAGGGATTGACTACAAGACCACCACCATCCTGCTTGATGGCCGGCGGGTGAAGCTGCAGCTCTGGTGAGTCTGGGGTCCCGTCTTCGGCTCCTGGGAGGGACTTCCTGGGGAAAGGAGGAGCCTCATGTGGAGGGCATAGCACCCCGATGGAGCTGTAGTCCTACTGTCCCAGCTTTAGCCAGTGGCTTCCCCTGAAGACAGTGACCCTGGTGCCCACAGGCCCGTTGTATAGGGGTGGGGACCCCAGAACTGACACAGCATTGTGGTAGGTAGTGGGCTTTGTGGGCTCAGAACGTGAGGCTTGGTGTCTGGAAAGACACCTCCTTGGGGCCAGAAGGGGACCAGCATGGTGTGTGGTTGAGAGGGTCAGGCCACTGAGTGCCCAGCCGGAATTCAGAGCCCCTTAATGCCAAGTGAGGCTTGCTTCCCTACCCACTGGGCCCTCAGCTGGCTGTCCTGACTCTGAGGTTCTGGCCATGCCTCTCCCCTGCCCTCCAGCATGGACTTCCAGGGCTCCTGCTGGGACTAAGGACAGTCTTGGGGCCCCATGGCACTGCCCCCCTCCCCCAATCATGCGGGCCCACTCCCCAGCATGTGGCCTGCAATAAAGGGCCCCTTCTCCCGTCCCTCCACCCCTACTCCTTCCAGGAGCGGCCAGTCCCTGAGGCTGGCCAAGGAGCCTCTCTCCACAGAGTCCCCTGGATGCCCCGGCTTCCCACTGCCCAGTCTTGGACCTTCCCACCCAGGGACGTTGGTGCTGCCCCAGAGACACTGTCAAACTCTGCCCTTCTCTGCCCTGTGCTTCGTCCCTCTTCCTCTCAGACCACCTTATTCTCAGGTCCTTTCTCTCCTGCTCCCCAGACCACTTGGTCCCAGGGTATAAAAGCATCTGCAGGCTCCACCCTGCCCACGTGTGACCCTGGCCTCAGAGGGTACACCTGCCAGCCGTTCTGGCTTCCTTCCTGGAGCCCTGAATGCTCCTCTTGGCAGGAGAGATGAGTGCCTACAGTACAGGGTGTCCAGGATACACTGGCCAGGCCCCAGAGTGGTCCTCGACACTTTCTGCCCTCTTAGTCGCTTCCCTGAAGGACCTCAAGGCCCCTTCTGGGTGATGCCAGCTGCCGGCTGTCCATACTTTCCTCTTTCCACGGTCACTCCCACTCAGATCCGGGGACATGGTCCTCCTGACACCCAAGGCAGGGCCTCCATCTGTCCCCTCCTCCTTTCCTCACTCCCGAATCTGCTGGGTGGTCCCCCTGCACCCTGCTGCCCTGTCCCCAGCCTGTCTGTGAAGCAGCAGGACTCCCTCTGGCCTCTTGCTATCTCCTCACCCACTGGCTCTCAGGCAGTTCCCACTGCACGCAGGACCTGAGCTCCTGAGGTTCTGTTGAGGCCAGTTCTTGAATTCTTAACTGGCTGGCCCAGTGTCTCTGACGCCCCTGAGGGCCTCTGGGCCTCTTCTCAGAGCTAGGGAGGTGCAGACATGCCTCACCTATGGGTTTCGCCCTCAGGCTCCCAGGGGCACCTGCTGAAGTGGGCATGTTTATTCTTTTTTTTTCTTTGAGACAGAGTCTCACTATGTTGCCCTTGGTAGAATGCCATGGTGTCACAGCTCACAGCAACCTCAAACTCTTGGGCGTAAGCAATTCTCTTGCCTTAGCCTTCCAAGTAGCTGGGACCACAGGCGCCCGCCACAATGCCGGGCTATTTTTTGTTGCAGTTGTCATTGTTGTTCAGCTGGCCCAAGCTGGGTTCAAACCAGCCAGCCCTGGGTGTATGTGGCTGGTGCCATAACCACTGTGCTACAGACGCCAAGCCTGAAGTGGGCAAGTTAATTGCACAGGAGAACATGTATCAACTTTGCTCTTAGAGTAGCCTCTGGGAGACAACTGTCCTGAGAGCTGCTTCTGTGCTCAGGCCACCAGGATTCGGGTCCCAAGTGTAAGTCCGCCATCCTGACTTAACACTTTGTGGAGCTCTGCTCTGGTCCTCCTGGGCACTGGCACCCTGCATGTGTGTCATCTACAGGACTAGGGCATTTCTTTCTTTCCTTTCTTTCTTCCCCTTCTTCCCTCCCTCCTTCTTTCCCTTCCTTCCTTTCAGACAGAGTCTCACTTTGTTGTCCTGAGTAGAGAGTGCGGTAACATCATAGCTCACAGCAACCTCAAACTCCTAGGCTGAAGCGATTCTCTTGCCTCAGCCTCCCAAGTAGCTGGGACTACAGATGCCCACCAGGACGTCAGCTATTTTTAGAGACAGGATCTTACTCTTGCTCAGAACTCCTCAGCTCAAGCAATCCACCTGCCTTAGCCGCCCAGAGTGCTGGGATTACAGGTGAGAGCCACCATGCCCGGCCTAAGGCCTTTTGACTCAGCCCAGTCAGTTCCTTGGATTGGTAAATTTAGGAATGTTTCTTTTTTTGTTTTTTTTTTGAGACAGAGCCTCAAGCTGTCACCCTGGATAGAGTGCCGTGGCATCACAGCTCATAGCAACCTCCAATTCCTGGCCTCAAGCGAGTCTCTTGCCTCCACCTCCCAAGTAGCTGGGACTACAGGCACCCGCCACAACGCCCGGCCATTTTTGGTTGCAGCCGTCATTGTTGTTTGGCGGGCCCAGGCTGGATTCGAACCCGCCAGGCTCAGGTGTACATGGCTGGCTCCTTAGCCTGTTGAGCCACAGGTGCTGAGCCTAAATTTAGGAATGTTGCTGAAGGTTTAACCCATGTGATCTTACAGTTTAGTGGGAAGTGGGGGGGGGCTCCACTGGCCTATTTCTGCCTCAGTGTAGACTCACTTTCCTTACTACACAACTTTTTCTCCAAATTAAACATATTTTTGAAAATCTATATTAATTTAAATGTATGAGAACTATGTTAAACTCATTACTAATTTTTCTATTTTGACTTCTTAAATGGGAATTGAAAAAGAGATTAAGACTGGGTGTGGGGGCTCATGCCTGTAATCCTAGGGCTTTGAGAGGCCAACATGGAAGGATGTTTTGAGTCTAGCAGTTCAAGACCAGCCTGGACAACATAGTGAGACTCTGTCTCTACATAAAATGAGAAACACTGGCTGGGCATCATAGCAGGTGCCTGTAGTCCTAGCCTGAGCTCAGGAGTTTACAGCTGCAATGAGCAGTGATGATGCCACTGCACTCCAGCCAGGGTGACAGAGTGAAACTCTGTCTCCAAAATAAAAAGAAAGAAACAAGGAGAATGAGGCTAGAAGGATTCCCAGCAACATCCAGATTGTTCCAAGAGACATGTGGTAGCTTTGCTGGGGTCCCTAAGGGCTGTAAAATGCATCTGGGGTGGCTCTCAAATCTGAGAGTCTTGCTGTAGGAAGAAGTGCTGATTTCTTCCTAACAGTCTGCAACATCTTTTCCAGGGACACGTCGGGGCAGGGAAGATTCTGTACCATATTCCGCTCCTACTCTCGGGGTGCACAGGTAATAGCACCCCTGAGCCAGGAGGTCAAACTGACTTTGAATGCTTAACTAACCATCCTCATTAGTGGATAGAGTATAAGACAATTAAACTTGGCTTGGCGCCTGTGGCTCAATGGGCTAAGGTGCCAGCCACGTACACCTGAGCTGGCGGGTTCGAAGCCTGGGCCGCCAAACAACAATGACGGCAACCAAAAAATGGCCGGGCGTTGTGGCGGGCGCCTGTAGTCCCAGCTACTTGGGAGGTGGAGGCAGGAGACTCGCTTGA
>CAUYRH010154367.1:0-57228 GCA_963574655.1 Perodicticus potto
AATCGGAGATATTTTTATCCACCTGATTAATGTAACATTCATGATATTTTCTCATTTACTATGTGAAAACAATTTTGATCCGTATTTAGAAGATTTCTCCTGACCCTTCACATATGCACCACAAGTGTGATCTCACCCTAAATCTTTCTGAGTTTTAAAGATATTGTGCTTCCAGATATTGGTCAATCTCCTCTACATTTTCATATTTCTGGTAACAGAGATTTTTGTAGTCATTGTAGAGAATCTTTTGTATTTCTGTGTTATTTGCTGTTATTTCCTCTTTATCATTTCTGACTGTAGTTATTAGAGATCTTGTTTTCCTATGTATGTCTAACTGAGATTTTATCAATTTTATTAATCTTTTCAAAGCACCAACTTTTTGTTTTGTGGATATTCTAAATAATTCTTTAGTTTTCGATTTCATTTAATTCTGCTCTAATTTTGGATGTTTCTTTTTTTCTGCTACACTTGGGATTAGATTGTTCTTCCTTATCCTGTTGCTTGAATTGGCCCATTATGTTGCTGACTTGCTCTCTTTCTGTTTTCTTGATGAAAGCATCTAATACTACAAATTTCTCTCTAAGGACTGTCTTTGCAATATCCCACAGGTTTTGATACTTTGTGGCTTCATTATCATTTTGTTCCAGAAATCTAATGATCTCTGTCTTCATTTCATCTAAGACCCAGCTATCATTCAGCATAAGGTTATTTAGTTTCCATGATTTTATTTGAGTATGAAGATTTCTATTACTCTTGAGTTCAACTTTTATTCCATGATGGTCTGAGAAGACACAGGGGATAACTTCTATTCTTTAGAATTGGTTGAGGTTAGCCTGGTGACATAAAATATGTTCAATTGTGGAAGATGATTCATGGGCTGATGAGAAGAACATATATTTGGTTTTGTTAGGATAAAGTGTTCTATAAATGTCTGTTAAGTTCATTTGTCCTAGGGTTTTGTTTTAGTCCATTATTTATTTGTTTAGTTTCTGCTTGGAGGATCTGTCCAGTACTGCCAATGGGGTGTTAAAATCTCTATTATAGTGTGAGAAGATATCATATTATTCAGATCAGTTAGGGTTGGTTTTATATATCAAGGAGAAATCAGTTAGGGTGTGTAGATGTTAACTATTGACATTTCTTCATATTGTGTGTTTCCCTTAACCAGAATGTAGTGCCCAACTTTGTCTTTCATTATTTTTGTTGGTTTGAACCCCATTGTATCTGCATACAAGATTGCAACCCCAGGTTTTTTCTGCTTTCCATTATCTGGAATACCATTACCCATCCCTTCACCCTGAGTCTTGTTTTATCTTTTGGGGGTAAAGTGAGTATCTTATATACAACAGATATCTGGCCTGAGTTTTTGTATCCAGTTGGCCAGCCTATGCTTCTTTAAAGGAGATTTCAAACCATTCACCTCAATTGAGAGAATTGATAGATGTGGCAGAGTTTTGGTCCTCTTGTTTTTCAGAAGTCCAGAGCTTAATTTTATGCCTCTCACCATGGTGGAAACTAGGCTTGGTTCCTTAGTTTCTGTGAAGGTTTACTTTGGTGGTGTGCCCTCCTGTTGATTGTTATGAAGAATGGGTCTGAGTATTTCCTATAGAGCTTGTCTATTCATGGCAAATTTCCTCAGCATATGGATATCAGTGAAGTATTTAATTTATCCACCACAAATGAAACTCAAAGTATAGGAGCCTGGGCTGGAAATTGTTTTGTTTAATAAGGTTGAAGGTTGATCACCATCCTTTTCTGGCTTAGAAAGTTTTGGCTGAAAGATCTGTGATCATCCTTATACTTTCCCCCTTTGTATGTTGTACTTTTCTTATAACTTCCTGCTTTCAGAAGTTTCTCTGTCATATCAACATTGTCAAAATTAATTACAATGTATCTAAGAGATGCTTTGTTTGCATGAAGTCATGCTGGGGTTGTGAAACTATCTACTCTGAATTTCTGTCTCTCTTGCAATACTTGGGAAGTTCTCCACCATAATGTCTTGGAGCAGAGAATTTGTGCCTTTGGGACCATCCTCTTCTCTTTCATGAATCCCTATAGGTCGGAGACTTGATTTCTTAGAATGATCCCATAACTCTCTCAGGGAATATTCTGTTCTTTCTCTCCATTTTTCTGCCTCTTTGAATGCTTGGGATAGTTCAAAAGTCTTGTGTTCTTTATCTGAGATTATTTCTTCACACTACTCAACTATTTCTGACGGACTCTACTGTATTTTGAAGCTCCTCAAATACCTTTTTCAATTCATTCTTTAAGCTTTGCTATATCTTTCCTCATTATGTCCATATCCTTGGTGACTTTGTCTTTTAATTCCTTAATTTCTTGAAATAGCTTCTGAACTATTTTTTTTGGTTCTCTCCACATTTTCCTCCATTCCAATTACCTTCTTTGCCATCCATCTTCTAAATTCTATTTCTGACATTTCAGCAATTTGCCTGTGGATTGGATTCTCTGTTATATTTTCTTTGAGGTCCCCAGAAGATGTTGACATGCTCTGATTTTTCATGTTGCCAGAGTTCTTCAGCTGATTCCTCCTCATGAGTATTTTCAGCTTCTTCCTCTTTTTCTCCTTTTTTATATGTTAAATATACTTTTTTAGTTGAATTTTAGTTTTTTAATATCTTAGGTGACATGTTTTTATGTATCATCATGGAAGATAATGTATGCCAAATACTCAGTACAGCACCTAATAATGGTAAGCATTCAACCAGAAGTAATCATTTTATTATGAATATTCCCTATGTGTGTGATAGGGCTTCTCTCTCAGTTTCTGAAATACTACCACCAGGACTGGAGCTCTGTCATGAAGCCCAACCCACTTGGCTGGTTCCAAGCTCTAACCAGAGCCCTTGGTCCCAAGAGGACCATCTAGGCCCAGGAAATAACTTCCCATTTGACTCTAAGCAAGAAAATAACTTAGAAACTCCAGCAGCCATGTCTGTCACAGCTGATGAGACCACCTCACTCCCACTCAGTACTTGTGCTGCTGAATTACCTGCTCTATGGCAGGTTATATGTTTAATATCTTTCATATGTTATCACTAGGTCTCCAAGAGAATCCAGGAGTGGTTTAATGGATGTCATTTCCCAGATGGGCAAACTGAGGCTCACAAAGGTTAAAATGGCTTGCTCGGGATCACAGAGCTGGTAAAACTCCAAAGTCTGCTCACCTGACACCAGGTTGTGCTGTTGCACATCCACCGAGCCTCACACTCACAGATCAAGACTCCCGTACACCCCGCATCTTCTTCTTCCCGTATGGTGGTCCTGTGGGTCCTCTGGGATCTACTGACCTGATTCCTCTGACTGATCCTACCATGTCCTTCTAGCATCTTGGCATTGCCCTTCAAGGTGTTACAAGCTTACCATGTTCTCTATGCATATCATTTACTAAAAGAGCCAGACACCAGACATTTTAGACTTTGTTGACTACACAGTCTCTCTGACAATCACTCTCCTCTCCCCCGACAGTGCACAAGCAGATATAGACAATACATAAACAAATGAGCTTGGCTGTGTTCCAGTAAAACTTTCTTTATAAATGCAGGCAGCTGGCGGGATTTGGCCTATGAGTCGTAATTTGCCAACCCCTGATTTTTATTCTTGCTACTCAAAGTGGGCTCCATGCACAAGCAACTGGAAGCTTGTTTAAAATGCAGAATGTTAGACCCCTCCCTAAATCTACTGAATCAGAATCTGACATTTAATGCAATCACTAGGTAATTCCAATCACACTGAAGTCTAAGAAGCTCTTCTCCATATATCTTCAATTCACTGAATGCCACTTCTAGTCCAGAAACTGTTTCAAGCACAATATGTAATACTAGACATAAAATCCTCACAGCATGGCAAGGCGGCTATTACTATCCTCCTTTACAGATGGGGAGAAGCTCAGAGAAATGAAACAATTCAAGAAGATAACAGATGTCATTGAGATTTGATTAGAATTTAAGTAATCTGTTATTAATATTCATCTCAGAAATGATATGACCCGGCCAGAGAATATTTCAGAGGCACTAACCCTGGTTATAAATAAATATTGTTTTCATGATTATGAGCACAGATGTTTTTATTTTAAAGTATTGAAAGTATTATAGAGCCAAAGAAATAAATTTCCACTTTCATAGATAATCTTAAAAGTAGAATACCTTTTTCAAAACTATTTTCTTCACATTTTCCTTCAAGAGTTCTTCCATTTATGCAACTTTATCTAACATCATAAATTATTTAAGTGGCCATGTCATTACTTAGGTTAATATTTTATGCATTTTAATATTATTTTCCTGATACCTCATCAAAATTTTGAAAAAGGATTTGAGATAACGTAGAGACATACATAAATACATGATGAATACAAAATAAATAATGATGCAGACTATTAAGGGCTATAAAATATGGCCAAGGATGAGGTTCATATCAAAAGTTT
Organism: Perodicticus potto; assembly: GCA_963574655.1. Lineage (NCBI taxonomy): Eukaryota > Metazoa > Chordata > Mammalia > Primates > Lorisidae > Perodicticus > Perodicticus potto. Next base: position 4,442 of record CAUYRH010154367.1, read on the forward strand.
CTGTACCTTTTCTGTGGTACAAAAAGTATAGCCAGGGCTTGTATCACTTTGCATCTTTATGAACCAAAGAGCCCAGACCCCAAATACACTTACTTGTCAAGCATATAATTTAATCTCTGCCTTTTCATTGATAAAATGTAGATAATAATATCTCACAGAGAATTTGTGAGTATGAAATAAGAAATGAGAAAAAATTATTTTGCTCCAAATTTAATGACTTTTTAATCTTTATAATTAATTATACAATATAATTATAATAAGTAACATTTATCGATCACTTATACTAAGATCTCTAAAATGATTACTTCAATTAATCTTCACAACAATTGAAAATTATAAAAATTAGCTACACTTAGGCATCATACAATATATTTAAGAGAAGTTAAGTAACTTAACATCATCCCAGCTCTTCTATACAAAACCTGAAACATAGAAGCTTACCACAGCAATCATTCACCCCAATTCTTTAAGTCAGCAATTTCAGCTGGGCTCAGCCGGAGTGGTTCATCTTTGCCCCATGTGGTGTAAGCTAGGCTCACTTATTGTATGTGAAAGCTGGGACAACATCTCTCTCTCCATGGGGTTTGTCATCTTCATGGAGGCTTGCATTGGTTTCTTCACTTGGTGACAAAGGATCCCCAGTGAGCAGAAGAAAAGAGCAAGCCTCAGTGAAAAATCACTTATCAAGCTTGCATCATAGTGCTAATATCCCAAGCTTAGGGTTAATATGGACAGAACTCAACAAAGGTATGCATACAACAGTGTGATTCCTTGGTAGTCAGGATTGTAATAAGCTCTCTTACCTAGTACACAAAAGAGTGTCTGAAGTTTGCATCTAAGAATTGTAAATTCAGGTCTTCACCATCACACCACACTTGCCTTCAAAAAAATTTTCCCTGGCTCAGTGCCTGTGCTTAGTGGTTAGGGTGCTGGCCACATCCACCAGGGTTGGCAGGTTCAAACCAGGCCCAGAACTACTAAACAACAATGACAGCCACAAGAAAAAAATAGCCAGGCATTGTGGCCGGCACCTATAGTTCCGGCTTCTTGGGAGGCTGAGGCAAGAGAATCACTTAAGCACAAGAGTTTGAGGTTGCTGTGAGCTGTGATACCACAGCACACAGTGGGACTCTGTCTCAAAAAAAAAAAAAAAAAAAAGAAAGAAAATTTTCCTTAATACAGTGACTGCCAATAAATGTATACACATTTTAAGCAAGAAAATTAACTGTATTAAAATTGTAATACTTAAGTCAAATTTGACTTCTGCAGTTATAAAAGGTGCTCAAATGTAGCTTATATTTATTTTTTATCAGTATATATTGAGTATTACAATTTTAATCAATCTTTTCCTTTCTTAAATTGTGTGTATTTTTTAATTTTTAATTAATTTTTTTATTAATTCATTTGTACATAGATAATGAATACATTTATGCCATTATGGGATTCAATGTGTTGATTATTTGTACACATTGGAGTGCTTACATCCTACTAATCAACATAGCCTTCACCTCATTTGCCCAATTACAGCATTAAGACATTTTTGTTCTACACCTGATAGATCCAACTTGTATTTGCAATATGCTCCATAGGTGTGGTCCCCCTACTAATGCTACCTCTATCAACCCACCCCGTCCCTTCTTCTCGCCCTCCCCTGCCCTCCTTCATCCTAGGCTATAGTTGTGTTACATTTTTCATATGCAAGTGTGAGTGAATTATAAATTGGTTTCACAATAGTACCAGGTACATTGGATATTTTTTTTCCATTCGTGAAATACTTTACTAAGAAGAATATTTTCCATCTCCATTCATGTAAACATAAAAGAGGTAAAGTCTCCATTTTTTTTAATGCTGCATCGTATTCCATGGTATACATATACCACAACTTATTAATCCATTCATGGGTTGATGGGCACTTGGACTTCCCCCATAACTTGGCAATTATGAATTGAGCTGCAATGAACAATCTGGTGCAAATATCTTTACTGCCCAATAATTTTTGGTCCTTTGGATATACACCTAAAATAGGAATTGCAGGATCAAATGGCAGGTCTACATTTAGATCCCTGAGTGTTCTCCAAACTTCCTTCCAAAAGGAATGTACTAGCTTGCATTCCCACCAGTAGTGCAGAAGTGTTCCCTTTTCTCCACATCTATGCCAAACATCTGTAGTTTGGGGATTTGGTGATGTGGGCTACTCTTACTGGAGTTAGATGATATCTCAGAGTGGTTTTGGTTTTCATTTCTCTGATTAAAGATAATGAGCATTTTTTCATGTGTCTGTAGACCATGCACCTGTCTTCTTCAGAGAAGCTTCTGCTCATGTGTCTTGTCCATTGTCATTGTCCCACAATGAAATGGGATCACTTATTTTTTTCTTAGTAATATGTTTGAGTTCTCTGTGGATTCTGGTTATTAGACCTTTGTTGGAAAAATAACTTGCAAAAATCCTATCCCATTCTTAGGGCTGTCTATTTGCTTTAGTTAGTGTATTTATGGCAGTCCAGAAGCTTTTTAATTTGATCAGATCCCAGTAATGTATATTTGATGTTGTTTTAATTCCTCCTCATAAAGTATTCCCCCAGGCCAATTTTTTCAAGGGTTTCCCCTGCCCTCTCTCTAAGAATTTTTATAGTTTCATGTCTTAAGTTTAAGTCGTTTAGCCAGTGAGAGTCAATTTTTGTTACAGGAGAAAGGTGTAGGTCCAGTTTCAGACTTCTACACGTCTCCTGCCAATTCACGCAGCACCATTTGTTGAATAGGGAATCTTTCCCCAATTTATATTTTTGATAGGCTTATCAAAGATCAAATGATGATAAGTGTCTGAGTTCACCTCTTGGTCTTTAATTCTGTTCCATACATCTACCACTCTATTTTTGTGCTAGTACCATGCTGTTTTGATCACTATCAATTTATAGTATAGTCTGAAGTCTGGAAGCATGATTCCTCCCAATTTGTTTTTATTTCTGAGTAATGTCTTCACTATTCAAGGTTTTTTTCTGTTTCCATATGAAACAAAGTATTAATTTTTCCAGGTCTTTAAAGTATAACAGAGGTACTTTAATAGGGATTGCATTAAATCTGTAAATTGCTTTAGATAGTATAGACATTTTAACAATGTTGATTCTTCCCAGCCATGAGCATGGCATATTTTTCCATTTGTTAACATCTTCAGCTATTTCCTTTCTTAGAGTTTCATAGTTGTCTTTAAAGAGATCTTTCACATCCTTAGATAGATACACTCCCAGATATTTCATGAACCATCCTTGGGACACTGGGATGAAACCCACCTGATCATGATGTATAATTTGTTTGATGGGTTCTTGGATTCTGTTTCCTAGGATATTATTGAATATTTTTGCATTGATATTCATTAGAGATATTGGTCTGTAATTTTCTTTTCTTGTTTGGTCTTTTCCTGGTTTGGGTATCAGGATGATATTTGCTTCATAGAATATGTTGGGTACTATTCCTTCTTTTTCTATGCTTTGGAAAAGGTTAAGTAATATAGGTACTAGTTCTTCTTTAAAGGTTTGGTAGAATTCTGAAGTGAAGCCATCTGGTCCCAAGATTTTTTGGGGGGGAGATTTCTTATACTTGATGTTATTTCAGAACTTGTTATAGGCTTGTTCAACATTTCCACTTCTTTCTGGCTAAGTCTAGGAGGGTGGCATGTTTACAAGTATTGATCTATTTTCTTCAGACTTTAATACTTCTGAGAGTAGAGTTTTATGTAATATTCATCAAGGATTTGTTGAATTTCTGAGGAGTCTGTTGTTATTTGGCCTTTATCATTTCTGATTGATGAAATTAGGTATTTTACTCTTCTACTTCTGCTTAGGTTAGCCAAAGGTTTATCTATTTTATTGACCTTTTCAAAAAACCAGCTTTTTGATTAGTTGATCTGTTATATGATTCTTTTGTTTTTAATTTCATTTAGTTCTGCTCTACTTTTAGTTATTTCTCTTCTTCTGCTGGGTTTAAGGTTGGAATGTTCTTCCTTTTCCAGTTGCTTGAGATGTCCTATTAAGTTGTTGACTTCCTCTCTTTCTGTTCTTTTGAGGAAGGCTTGCAATCTATACATTTCCCTCTTAGGACTGCCTTTACGGTATCTCAGAGGTTCTGATAATTCGTGTCTTCATTATCATTTTGTTCCAAAAATTTGGCAATTTCCTTCTTGATCTCATCTATGACCCAGCTATCATTCAGCATGATGTTATTTAGTTTCCATGTTTTTGTATGCATATGCAGATTACTGTTGTTACTGAGTTTAATTTTTATTCAATGATGGTCCAAGAAAATACAAGCAATAATTTCTATTCTTTTAAATTTACTGAGGTTAGACTTGTAACCTAAGATGTGATCAATTTTGGGGGATGATTCGTGGGCTGATGAGAAGAATGTGTATTTAGTTTTGTTAGGCTGAAATGTTCTGTAGATGTCTCTTAAATGCAAATGTTGAATGGTTAAGTTTAAGTCTAAAATTTCTTTGCTCAGCTTCTTCTTGGAAGATCTATCCAACACTGCCAAGGAGTGTTACATTCTCTGACAATTATGATGCTGGAGGAAATCAAGTTGATCATGTCTCTTAGAGTCTGTCTTATAAATTGAGGCACATTCTGGTTGGGTACATAAATGTTAATAATTGAAATATCATCATGTTGAGTGTTGCTCTTAACAAATATGAAGTGACCATCCTTAACTTTCCTTACTTTTGTTGGTTTAAAGCCTATTGTATCTGTGAATAAAATTTCAACACCTGCTTTTTCTGATTTCCATTTGCGTGAATTATAGATGACCATCCCTTCACCCTGAATCTATGTTTATCTTTTAAAGTAAGATGAGATTCTTGAATGCAGCATATGTCTGGCCTGAGTTTTTGTATCCAGTCAAGTCAACCTGTACCTCTTTAGTTGGCAATTTAAGACATTCACTTTAATTTAGAGTATTGATAACCCAGATAGTATTTTAGGTATTGAGTTTTTTGAAAGTCCAGTGGACATTTTTAATCCTTTTGCCACTGTGTAAGTTGAAATTTGATCAAAAGTTTCTGAGTGATTTTAGTTTGCTGGTGGAGGATTGTGCTGTTTATTATGGAGGAAAGGTCTGAGAATATCCTGGAGAGCTGGTTTAGTTATGGAAAATAACTTCAACATGTGAATGTCATTAAAGTATTTAATTTCTTCATCATAGAAGAAACTCAGTTTAGCTAGACACAGGATCCTAGTTTGAAAGTTATTTTATTTTAGGAGATTAAAGGTTGATGACCACCCTCTTCTAGCTTGAAAGGTTTCTGCAGAGAGGTATGCAGTCAATCTAATGTTCTTCCCCTGGTAGGTTACGGCTTTCTTACATCTGACTGCTTGCAGAATTTTCTTCTTCATTTTAACTTTGGTGAAGCTAATTATAATGTGTCTATGAGAATTTTTATTTGGGTTGAGTCATGCTGGTGTTCTGAAACTCTCTGCTATCTGTGTTTCAGAACCTCTTGGCATATCTGGAAAATTCTCTTTGATTATTTCATGAAGTTAAGCATCTGTATCCTTCACAGAAACCTCATCACCTTCAGGTATTCCTATAAGGGGAATATTAGATTTCTTCGAATTATCCCAGAGCTCTCAGAATGATCCATTTTTGTTCTCCACTTTTTTTTCCTCTTCAAGCATTTGGAAGTGTTCAAAAGCTTTGCCTTCAATGTCAGAGATCCTTTCTTCTGCCTGCTCCATTCTGTTACTAAGGAATTCTTCTGTATTTCTCAGATCTTTGAGGGCTGCAAGTTCTTGCCTCAATGTGTCAAAATCTTTGGTGATTTTCTGTTTGAATTTGTTGAATTCTTGAAACATCTTTTGAATTACTCCTTTATTACTCCTTGAAATTCTAATTCCATCCTTACCTCTATTCTGTTGATCTTATTTGCTATCCAAATTCTCAACTGGATTTCCATCATCTCAGCCATTTGTTTATGAATGGGATCTTGTGCTGTGTTTGCCATATCATTCCTTGGGGGAGTTGATCTACTCTGATTATTCATGTTGCCAGAGTTTTTCCACTGATTCCACATCATGATTATTTTTCACTGTTGGCTAGATGGGCAGGTAAGGTGACATTAGATTGGGAGTTCCTGGAGTTGTGGTTAACCAGTCCTTCATCAAGGATCTGGGACTGATGACTGCAGCATTTCCCCCTATAGCTTTGCAAAGAACCCATACAGTATTACAGTCTGAGGCTGAGGAAACCTGCTTGGTGTGGTGGGGTAAGGTGGGTCTGTCCTGTATTCAGCTGGTTCTTGTCTGATCCTAGTGGACAAGAAGTCTTAGCTGTGGAGAAATACAAACATCTAAGACACCCCCCGCCATGGACAACACCTGGAAGAGGAAAATCAACCCTTCCTATTACCACACAACCAGAGTACCACCTGATAGTGTCCTTGGGTAATTTACCCAGGTTAGGAGTTCCAAACCAATTGGCCCAGTCAGTACAAACTCTCAAGTGGGAGAGTTCAAAAGGCCCCCAGCAACTAGATTGTGGAGGGCTACTGGTTGCTCAAATTTGGCTTGCTCTGGTGTTCTGTGGAGTCAGAAAGGCCCACCCAGTAGCAGAGTTGGACCAGGGGTCTGTGTTTCTTTCTCCTCTTTGCTCCTCATTCATGCCCAGTCACTGGTGAGCCCACAGGGCTGAGGTCCTGCTCCCTCCAATAAGCAGATGTGCCAGAGCTCTGTGCTTGTCAATGTCAAAGGCAGGTCAATGACCCTGCAGCCCAGCCACTACCCTCTGCCACGAGCCTGCTGGGGGAGATGAGGGCTGCCTGCGTTAGGTACTCAATAGCCACTAGAGAGTGTTCCACTTGAACTTAGTCTAATCCTAAGGGTAACAAGTCAGCAAATGCTTTTCTCCCTAAGCCACTGTGCCTTTGCCACTGCCACTCTGCAGCAGTGGTATCCCTATAGCACGAGTTCTGGTTTCCTCTGGTAGTCTTCAGAGTTGGGGAGGTGTCTCTTTGAGATTAGACCCAGTGGGATTGCTCTTGTGTTGCTGGATCTTTGAGGGAAGTGACCCTCCATGGCTCCCAGCTAATACCACAGCTAGGGAGTTCTGGCTGTAGGAGCAGCTCTGGGAGCATGGGGCACACGGATCCAGCAGCAGGGCGCGGGGACACTGCACACGGTTCTGCCAGTGCCTGGCACCTGGTGACTTCAGCAAGAAGAGCGATCATCTCATGACTCTTGCTGGGTAGGCGGGGTGTGGTGCAGAGGCTGCCCCTCAGGGCCGAACGGGTGTGGGGGGATGTGGGGCCCCTGGCTCTAGCAGGGTGGGAGGTGAGGCTTTGGCCAGGTGTGAGCAGGGCACTTGGTCCAGCACGGTGGCTGATGCTGCTCATGAGCCTCCTCCTATAGTCTCTGCAGTGGTTAGGCTTCTGGTTCATCAGGCAAGGGGGGAAGTGTGGACTGGAAGTTCACAATGGCAGGGAAAACATTAGTTTAATGTTTCTGCCTAGCAAGAGAGTGCTCAGAGTCATAACAAGGTCCCTCTGGGGAAATAGACCCCACTTCCAACAGCTCTCACTCGTGGGGTGAGACTAGAGGTCCTCAATTCACCGCTCACCTGTAGAAAACCTATAGGAGCAAATGAAGAGAGAAAAAAAAAAAAAAACACACAACTTTCTTGGGGGAGGGGATGGACACTTTTCCTTTGGGATGAATTTTGTACCTGAAGTTTGCTTTCTTGGAGTTGCAGCTTGCCTCAGCAGAGGTGACCTGCAGTTATCACTCTTCTCTCTCGGCTCGGCTCCAGTCTTCAGCATAATTGGGTACTTTCTGGACATTATCCTTCCCTCTGGATGGGAGCTTCTGTTGGAGGCTGGCTCCAGTCAGCCATCTTGCCCCTCTCCCCCTATGTGTACATTTTCGATACCCTCTGAATCTTCTAGGTGATGTCAGTTTCTCTTGTGACTCTTAAACTGTCAACTTCTGAAACAGCAAATACAAAATACTTGTTCATCTCCAAATGTTTTCTTTCTGACATAGAAAATCCCATGAATCTTATGGTAGGCTTAACAAAGTACAAATTGAAGGCAGATTGCTTTTTCATTCTCCAAGTTATTTATAATATTGAAAAGATTGAACTTTACATAACTACTCTCCAGGGACCTAGCCGATACCAAAAGTGGCATCAATGCATTAAAAGATAATAGTATTAACCTCATTCTTTTATAACACTTTACTGTCAACATAAGACTTTTAGAGTAAATGTAAAACTCGTGTATTCTGGCTTTCCCTATATTCTTAGCATGGTGCAAAGAAGTGTTTTAAGGATATGTAACTGGTGTGAAAGCTGTACCACATATCAAAGATGAGACATTGATGGCAAGGATAATAATTAGATTATGAAACTAGCTGAAAGGGATGTTTGATAGTGGAAAAGATACAAAACCTCACAAAAGAACAAAACTGGTCCTGCTGACCATCTAGAGGGGAGAGAATTGGAAGTAGGGATATTCACGGTGACACTTGGATTATTTTTAATGACCTCATACTTGTCACTTTTCAGTTTATGTGGTGCCTTTATGTCAGAACCTCATGATGGGGAGGGCAGGACAGGGTTGTTCACCCCACTCAGAGAAACTTCATGTACTATACTGGGTCCCTCAGGAATGAGCTGTGGCTGTTCCTGTGAATGCTTGAGATGGAGGAAGAAGGTCAAGATTGTAATTTTGATAAAAGTAGAGAATAAATGACTTAACTGTCATTTTAGAAAGATCTCTTGGGCAACAAAGGAGAAGGTATATTAGAGGAAGTAGAGATAGGAAAGAGAATAATTAAGAAGCTTATAAAATAATCTGGGTGAAGGGCTATAAAATTCCAAGTCCAAGTGACAGAGAGGATGGTTCTGTAGTCCAAAAATCTGAGCATGTAGTCCTGTTTGATACAGGATGTGTTTTTCCCTTTCATCAATAATGGCTGGAAAACAGAATCATGGTAGTGGGAGGTGATGGAGTATAAAGATTGGCCTGTTTGCTCTATAAAATCTGTAACTATCAAGTATCATTTGTTCCCAGAGGATTGAAAAAGGCCTCTCCATACCTGAGAGATTGATTTTCTTTATTGCCCTTTTTGTAAATTCTCACAGTTAAGAAAAGAGGGAAGGAAAGAAAGTAGGGAGGGAGGGAGGGAGGAAGAGGGGAAGAAAGAGAAGAAGGAAGAAAAGAAGGGAGGGATGAGTAGATGAATTACATTGTCATGTAAACGATAATGGAACCCTTCCTAGAGAAAGTAATGGAGGAAAATTAATGGAGCATTAGACGAAGCTCTATTGGTATAATTATACAGTGGATGTCCTAAAGAGATATATTGTACAGATAATCTGTCTTGTCACAAAGGACAATTTATAAAGAAAGAACAAAGGAAACAACTTTAATAAAACATTTTGCCCTGAGCAAGAAATGTGCTTCATGTATTGTACATGAGAAAGGATAGTTGTTGATATGAAATGGAACCTTGACCTTGCTGTAAGTGTGTTCATGATGTGATGCCACTGAGAGTAAATTAATGGACTCTCAAAAGGTGTAGAATTCATTCTGCTTTGTGGTATTTCTTCACTGACAGAGAGTTTAAGAGGAATCTTTTCATGTGATTATTTAAACAAAGAGCTTCAAGGAATTCTCAATGACTTTTCAGGTTTCAACAAAGGACATTTCTTATAGCAAGGATTCATCCAACAGGCAAGTCACACTTTTGAGTTTATTAACAAGGAAAAGAGGTTCATCCATTTGTCCTTTCAAATGTGTTTATCTTATTTCAAATTTCTCCAAAAAGAAATCCTATATTTGTTTTAAAAAAATAATAAAAACATTCGAAATACTAAGTTAGCAACTGAGCAAATAAATTGATTTTTTTTCAAACGTGTGTACTCCACCAAGCCTGAAGTTCTTATGTAACAGTATCTCCTAATTGTGCTTCGGCATTCAAAACCACCCAACTTTCTAACTGTTTCACTTATCTTTACAAGGCACTTTACGATCTACAAAATGCCTTTACATCCCATTAGCTGTTCTCAATGACCTTGAATTAAACAGAACAAGTATTGGTATTATAATTTGACATATAAGTTATTTTAGCCTCGGTGGATCTAAGTGATAAGCTTACTATCAGGGACTGCTTTGATTGTTGGCAGAACAGCAAAATTCTTACCCTCATAGAGTTTATCTTCTAGAATGAGAGCTCCTCATAAACATGTGAACAAATAAATACATAATATAATGTCCAGATAATAATAAGTGGCAAGGCTGAGCCATTTATTATGTGAGACACGTATTACATCATATATCTGATACGAGAACACACAAGCCATGTGTCTCAAATCTCAGAGCTGCTCCTGGCATTCTTCCATTGTACAAATGCTGTAGAGAGGTGTCCTTGAACAGCGTCCCCTGTTAAGCCTCCAGCTAAAGCCGACAGGTATACGTGATGTGCCCTTTCTGGCCACAGGGAGCAGCGACGGAGTCCCCGCTGTTTCACCTCTACCTGTTTACTCAGTGCAGACATTTATGTGCTACTGGAGAGCCACATACCAGAGAAGTAGGTGTCGATGTTCTGGAAAGTGGTTTGTGGACACTTAGGAGAATGACAACTGTGAGGCCAAAGTGATTCACAGAGAACAAGACCAGTAGATCAGCATTATCTGCATTTGCAGCAGGGTCGTGAGAGAAGTGGGTGAGGACGAGCGCTAGACACACTGAGCCTGCATTTCAAGAGCCACCTGGAATCGTTTTCTAGGAGTCAGGTTGGTGATAAGCACAGAAATAAAATTTCATGAATGCCTTTGGCAAAATAAACATGCAACAAACATTCTGTAGAAGAATGTAGCCTGCGTGACAATATAGTTAGGTGAACTTAAAATAAGCTAAATAAACTTGCCTGATAGAACAGCTGCTGCCAACTTGCAGGAGGGAAGCACCGTGGAAGGCTCAGTCCTTGATCCCAGGCAGTATTTCCAGTAATTATTCAAATGAACAGGCTAACAAAATGCAGATAAACTCACATATGAGAAAAGATTGAGAGGGAACGCTTACATGCTGAATGGTTATAGTCAGAATCTAACTTCCCTTCTACATTCAATTCTAAACATTCTAAAATATTTCTTAAATGCCCATCATGAACAAGGCACTAAGAGAAACGCACTTGCAAGCCTAACTCCACGAGCAGTCACTGCTGCCCCTGTTACCACCTGTGATGGGCTGAATTATGCCCCCCCAAATTCCTATGTTGAAGTCCTGACTCACAATACTTTAGAAGTGACAGGAGAAGGTATTGGTTCCAGGACCTTCCTCAGACACCAAAATCCACAGATGCTCACTTCCCTTTTTATAAAATGGCATAGTATTTTCATACAACCTATGCACATCCTCCTGTAAACAGTAAATCATCTCTAGATTGCTTATAATACCTAATGCAGTGTAAGTGCTATGTAAATAGTGATTTTACTGTGTTTTCATTTGTATTATTTTTATGATTGCGTTGTTATTTTTTGTTATTATTTTTTCTGATTATTTTCAGTCCAAGGTGGTTGACTCTGAAGTTGCAGAACCCACGTATATAGAGGGTCAACTGTATTTAGAGAATCTTTAAAGAGGTAAATAAGTTGAAATGAGGTTACTAGGGTGGGACCTGATCCATTCTGACTGGTGTCTAGAAAGAGGAATCAGGATGCACGCGCGCGTGTGCGGGCGCACACACACACACAGGGAAGGGAGACCAGGCACTGTGTTGTGCACGGTTTCCCTCCAAAATCCTGGTGCCAGTGTGATGGCAGAAGGCCAGGGACTTAGTGGGCTAAAAGGGCTCCTTGTCTGGGAGTGGGAGTAAGGCCCTTACAGAAGCAGCTTCGTGCAGCAGTGGGCTCACTCACCCTTCCACCTCCACCCACATAAGGAGGCAGCAAGAAGGCCCTCCCCAGACACCACACGCTGGGGCCTTGATCTTGAACTTCCCAGCCTCTAGAACTGTGAGAAAATACATTTCTATCTTTTATAAACTACTCAGTGGCAGATGTTTTGGTTTTGCAGCAAAACACAGCTAAGACCCCATGTGCAGACACAGTGAAGCCCGGAGAGGAGCCTGGGAAGAAACTGACTCTGCCAACACTTTGGCCTTAGGTTTCCAGCCTCTGAAATTGTGAAAAAACAAATTTCTGTTCACTTCAAATCTGTTTGTACCGCCCAGTCTGTGGTGCTTTGTTCTGGAAGCCCTGGTAAGCTAGTAGTACGCCCACTGGAGCTCTACCCTCCGAGGCGTCTGCTCCCAGAGCCCTGCGCCCATTCTTTCCCCTGCCCTGTGGCTTCTGGTCTCCCAGGCTGGTAGAAAACCAGGCTAGTGAGGGGATAATAAGGTTGTTGAAAAAGAAGGGTCTTATATTTTCCTGGGCAGATTTTAAGAAAGGAAAACATATGTCTATTTTTACTTAATAATTATACTCTACGTGGATCAGTCATGCTGGGTGAAACTTACTTAGAAACATCCAGAACAGACCCATTCATAAGGCAGAGGTCCTCCTGTGATTTTCACTCCGTGGTCTATTCACACACAGAACATGAATACTGAGCCCCTGCCCCGCAGCAAGCCCGCAGCTAATCCTCTTCCCACTTTCCCCTCCACAGAAGGAAGCAGGGGGTATGTTAAGAGGAGGCAAAGAGCAGGGGCTGACCGGGGCCTTCCAGGAAATAGAAAGATTTTATTCAGAAGAAGGGGAAGGCACAGAAGAGCCCACAGTGTGTTTAAAGATGAGAAAGAAGTTTGCTGAGGCTGAAGTAAAGTGTGAACTGAATACAGAAACTAGGAGATAAATTTGGTGGAGTATAAGGACCTCCTCACAGTGAGGAGTTATGGACCCTTTGCTGCACACAGGGAGACTCTGCAGAAGTTTTTAAGGAAGTGGGACATGGGATCGTCTTTAAAATTATAACCCTGCCAAAGAAAGAAGTGTCAGGGGGCTGAGTTCAGAAATTCTTTTAAGTCCTGAAGTAATGAATCTCATTACTCACTAGGTCCTGAAGTTATGAATCTGTGCACCAATCTAATAGTATTCCTACAGTTCCTCAGCATGAACCACAACCCCCACACAGAGGCACGTGGGCCTCGCATACTCGTGAGCAGATCGAAATTTAATTCAATTCATCAGCACTGAAAATAAAGCTATTATTACTTCTAGTAACTTACTCCAATTGTTCATGTCTTCTTCAGTAGCAAGTGATTATAAGATTAAATGGTTTATTATATTTGAAAAAAACACTTAGGACTTTATAAAGTGGCACATTTCTATTACCAGATCACAGGAGCAAGAATGTTCTTTTTTCCTCCAGTAATGAAACTCTCCTCTCTAGAGTTACAATTCATAAAAAGATATTTACTTAGCTTAGTGGGTTTTCCCCTCTCCTCTCCTTCTCACGAGAAGACAGGAATAGGGGAGGAATCCAAATGTAATGTGAAATTAGAGCCAGTGCAAAAATAAAATGAAACTCCTCGGGGATTGAGACAGAGAATAAGATGGGCAGTGTGATAAGTAAATCATGTGGGCTCCTAGGAAACACCTCTCAAACGTAAATGAAGACGGATGAGGACGTGACCCCTAAAATAGCTTTCACGTTAACGGAAGAGGACAAAAAAAAGATGAAGTGTATCACGGTGGATTTCATCAATGAAAATAATTAACCTTCACCCCGACAATAGAGACGAGAGAAGAAGATCACAAAGCACGGAGGTTTCCAAAGTGATAAGTAGAAACATTAAAACAGGAATCCCAGAGCAGGCCGGGGGATGTCCTAGGTGACCGCAGTGACCACATAGAAGCAGAGTCCAGTCTTGAGAACAACGTTAGAATCCAGTGGTTGAGTCCTCACTGCACATAACACGTTGTGCTAAACTCTAAACATTCTTCAAAAATAATAGAAGGCAATCTCTGTCTTCCAGAAACTTAACGTGTAGGAAACATGGCGATGAAAATAGATCCACACCTGTAATCCGTGGGTTATCCCATGAGGTGTAGCTCACGGGGCTGTGGGACGGTGGCAAAGCAGCCCAGGTGGATGTGGGCTTCAAGGATGAGGAGGATTCTGGCTCGGCACCTGTGGCTCAACGGGCTAAGGCGCCAGCCACGTACACCTGAGCTGGCGGGTTCGAATCCAGCCCAGGCCCGCCAAACAACAATGACAGCTGCAACCAAAAAAAAAAAAAAATGGCCAGGCATTGTGGCGGGCACCTGTAGTCCCAGCTACTTGGGAGGCAGGGGCAAGAGACTCGCTTGAGCCCAGGAATTGGAGGTTGCTGTGAGCTGTGCACGAAACTCCATCCAGGGTGACAGCTTGAGGCTCTGTCTCAAAAAAAAAAAAAAAAAAAGGATGGGGAGGATTCTAAGGGAGAGAAGATGGAGTGGGCAGGAGATGGGGCCGGGTCCCCCAAGGAAAGATAAAGTAGGAAGCAGCAGCAAACCCCAAGAGATGAGGGGAAGCCCCTGGAAATGCAGAGACAGCCATGAAGAGTTTTATTTCTAGGTGGCCAGAGCAGGGTTTTGCTAATTCTCCCAGACCAGAAAAAAAAAAAAAAAAAAGATTGTTTTGAGAGAGAGGAATGGAATTTGAGCTTTCCCACTGTCCAGGGAAGTGTTCAAAATGAGAATTACCACCATTCCTCCTCCATGTAGGGACGAGAGCCAGGAGCTCACCACTGTCAATAGGTACTAATTTGCTTTTTGCATTTTAAAAATTTTCTCTATACATGTACATGTGTTTATTTGGTTTCCACTTTTTGCCTTCACAAAATTAAACATCTTTATGAGATTTTTGTTTCTAGCCCTTATCCTAAATATTGTTATTATTATTAAATTTTAAGCCTTTTTAATTTTAATGTGTACTAATTTGGCAAAGAAAAAGAAAACTCATAGCCAAGATTCTCCAGCCTTTACATCTCTCACCCTTAGCAGCACGTAAGGGTGTCACGGGGTGGGGGGAGGTAGGAAGAGCTGTCCTGTGCGTGTAGAATGTCTACCAGCGTCTCTGGGCCCCCATGAGGCGTCATTAACACCAGTCATGACAGTCAAAGTGCTTCTTGAAGCAGGTGGGAACTCAAGGACTGAGCAATATGAAGACAAGCAAACAAAAAATTTACAACCAGAGGAATCCTTGGAGGTCTAATTATCAGCAATAACTACGAGAATTCACATGTTTAATGCTACCTGTTAGAGTTCTAAGGTCTTTATTGTATTGAGATTAGGTGGATTTGAAATTAGCTGAATAAACCTACCTGAAGATCATGGCTCATTGCTGCACTCACGGGCGACTGTGTTAGCGGAAAAACTCAGTCTTTATTATTACTATAAAATACACAGTCATTATCCCGATTTGGCAGATGATAAACTGATGCCCAAAGTCATTCAGTTCCTCAGTCTTGAATCCCGCATTTGAACGGGACATATGAGTCCTAGTGCAAAGCCTTAGCCTCTCTGTTCTGTTGTTCCTCTGTCCAGAAGCTGAATTTGCTGAGGCTGGGGGGCAGGGGGGTTGTGATTTGCTCAAATTTACCCATTTGCTGGTAACTTCTCTGGGGCTAAAATCCAGGTCTTCTAACTCACAATCCAGATATTACAAAAAGGGGATTGATTCTTCCTGCTGGGAGGTCTGGATACAGTAAAGGCTAGAGCAAGTAACAGGTGACAATAAAATCAGCTCTGGAGTAGAAAGCAGGTACAGATTTAATCGGATTCCTACAATTAAAGATTAACTCCAAAAAGTCAAACCTCTCCACATACACACACACTCAGACATAAAAACACGCAGGCTGGCAGCACCCGTAGCTCAGTGGTTGAGGGTACTGGCCACATACACTGAGGCTGGTGAGTTCAAGCCCTGCCTGGGCCTGCTAAACAACAAAGAAAACTGCAACCCAAAAACAGCCAGGCATCGTGGCAGGTTGAGGCAAGAGACTCACTTAAGCTCCAGAGTTTGAAGTTGCTATGAGCTGTGATGTCACAGCACTCTACTGATGGCAACAAAATGAGACTCGGTATCAAAAAGAAAGAAAGAAAAGACAAGAAACATATAGGCTACAAGGAAGTGGTCAATGTTAGATTGAAACTATAGCGATCTAAAGAGATCAAGAGAGAGAGTCCAAAATGCGTTCTACTGAAAGAAAACTCTTGTAATTGAAATTTTCATTTCATGAGCGATTCTACTCACACATCAAAAAATAGGAGTCATTTTTCAGCTGCTTTGAGGGTTGACACGGATGTTTTGAATCAAACTCTCCCTTAATTGTGAAAGCTTGTGGCATTTAGAGGAGAGAGGGGGTCTGAATCCACCGCTGCTGTCCACCCCCTGGAGAGGCGTCTGCCCGCCCGCCCAGGCGCTGCCCTCTGCGGGGCAGAGCAAATGAGCAGCGCGGCCTCATTATCTCAGCCACGGGTCTGGGAGCAGGGAGCTCTGAGCTCAGGGAGGAGACGGGGAGCAGGGAAGGTGAAGTTGATGATCCATGGCACAGTGTTCTGGTCAGTCGCAAGGCTGAGGGGCTTAATAAGAAGCATGCTGGTCAGCCCACCTCACCTGCCCTGTGTCTGCCCTGGTTTCCCTGAAAACAACACCTAGGAACCGCTCCTCATTGGGCCTTTACAAAGTGGCAGTTTCTGTGCTTATAAATGAGCATTTATCCTGTCTGTGTGCTCTGGCTTCATCAACATGGAACAGAACAAGGTGATGGTTGACAGAAGCAGGAGCCGGCAACACTGTGTCAGTCTGCCAAGTAACTATGGAGACGAGACCCTGCGGTTTCTCGGCTGGCCGTGTGGTCAGAGAGGGGCACAGGGGGGACCCCTGAGGCCTTCTCTGCTGTAAAATCCCTCCATCGTCTCCCACTGGGCATGCCATGGGGTCCCTGGAGACCCTCAGAGAGCCGTTCCCTCTCAATGCCCCTTTGTTCTAAAGGACAGCAGCCTGGAAGCGGCCCATGTGGAGGTCCCCACTCCGGGAATAGCCTTGCTGTGCCAGCAGTTAGAACTCCCACTTTCTATACAACAGGACTGTGCCGCGCACTTTCCAGAAGGCTCGTCCTTCCATCCCTTGCACGTCCCTGTGTGAGGGAGGGGAGCCACAGTGCGTCCCTCCTACAGATGAGGAAATGGTCCTGTGTCTCTTCCAGTCGTACACAGCTGGGACCTGGGTCTGTCAGACTTCGGTGTCTGTGTCCTTAGTAACAGGTCAGTGTGGAGACCGGGCAGCCTCCAAGGTGAATGACTAGTCCTTGAAGAGCTTGCAGCTGGGTCAGGAAAGCTGATGGGAAAAAAGACAATTGCAGTGTAACCTCTGGCCTTGTGGAGGGCTGAGGACAGGCCCAGGACGCGCTGACGACCGCTGCTGACTTGACCGCGTGTTTTCACAGCCCACAGTGAAATGCCATCAGGCGCAGTATTTGATTTGAGGAGGCTGATGGCACATCCCAAACTGATGCCTTCAATATCTTTTCTACGGGATTCTTTAAATTCTTCGTGACTTCAGCATCTACACTGATGAGCTTTCCAGAACCCTGGGCTTTCACTTTCTGAAACTCCTCTCCTCCAGTAATATTGTCTGTCTCCCTCTCTCAGCCACCCACTCCCAGGGTCACCCCTCCAGACGTGTCCTTCCAGGGTGCAACACCCCCATAATCTGAGTGTGAAGCCCCCATGCTCTGCCTACGACCCCCTGCATCTCCAGCTCTTCCCTGACACACACACACACAAAAACATCAATAGCACAAAGATTCCCAATTCGTTGACCATGCACCTTACTTTCCTTCACATCCTTGTTTTACCCACTCTCTTACCCAGGAACTGCAGCCTTGGGCCACATGTGGCCTTCTGGATCCCTCAGTGTGGCCTTTTACTGAACAAATCCTTTTAATAAAGAGATTTGTTCTGTGAGGTTTGGGTTCGGTCAAGGGGCCCACTTGGGGATCTGGAGGGCCACATCTAGACTTCAGGCCACAGGTTCCCCACCCCGACTCATTTTCATTCATGACCCACAGGCAAGTATATTCCATTTTCCTAGTCAATTTCTGATATGCAAGATGCATTTAGGTGACCCTGTGAAAAGGGGTCACCACCCACAGGCTGAGAACCACTGATCTAATCCATCACACAGTCTGGCCAACTTCACCTTCAAAATACAACCAGATCTGGCACCACTGCTGCTACCCCGTTAAGCCAAACTACCTTCATCTCTCACCTCAGAGCCTGCAGGTCTCCCTGCTCCAACCTCCCCACCCCCACAACCCAGCCACAGTCCATCCCCCAAGGGCAGCACAAGTGACCTTGCCAACGGGCAGGTCAGATCGGAGCCTCTCCTTCCCAGAGTAGAAGCCAGAGTCTTCACAATCGCCTCCCAGGCCTTCACAACCTGGCCACAAGGAGCTCTCATGCCACTCTTCCCTGACTCAGCCAGGCCTGTGGCCTGTGGTTCTTGGAGGACGCTGGACATTGTCTGTCTGCAAGGTGCCCTTCTCCCCTCTCGGTCCCCACCTAGAAGGCTCTTCTCCCAGAATTCCATGCGCTGCACTCTCAAATTCCCAATGGGGAGACACTTTCTCTCCCCATTGAAATGTGAATAAGCACAGCTCCTATGTTTCCTACCCTCCCTCCCACCTAATGTTTTCCTATATAACAGTATTATCTTCAAATATAGCACATTATTTATCAATTTATTTTGCTAACTGTTACCATAGAAGGTATGCTTCATAAGGCCAGATGTGTTTATTATTTTGACTCCCCAGCCCCGGGTCTGGCACCAGGTGGAAAATTAGTAAATATTTGTTAAATGTTGAATGAAGGATAAAATGATTTTAAAATCTAATTTTGATTCATTTTCATTCAATCATCAGCATGTACTATCATACAACTTATTCAGCCTTTATTTATTTATTTATTTATTTTTTTTTTTTGAGACAGAGCCTCAAGCTGTCACCTGGGTAGAGTGCCATGGCATCACAGCTCACAGCAACCTCCAATTCCTGGGCTCAAGCGAGTCTCTTGCCTCAGCCTCCCAAGTAGCTGGGACTATAGGTGCCCGCCACAACGCCCGGCCATTTTTTGGTTGCAGCCATTATTATTGTTTGGCAGGCCCGGGCTGGATTCGAACCTGCCAGCTTAGGTGTACGTGGCTGGCACCTTAGCCCGTTGAGCCACAGGCGCCAAGCCAACTTATTCAGTATTTAAAAGCCTAATGAGCCTTTTAATAAGCATTTGTGAAAAGCCTGGTGTATTTAAATTACTGAGTAGTAAACATCGGCAGAGACTGCCAGAACCTGAGGAAGTTTAAAATAACAAGAGTTTATTTCTCTGCTAAGAACCAGTCACTACGTTTCAGAGGACACTCCAAGGAGACCAAGGTGACGTTCAGTTTAGACGGATGAACTGCCAACTTTCCCACAGGGCTTGATTTCCGTGGGTGTCACAACTTCCAACACACCTGCTCGGGGTAAACTCAGGACACATCCTGAGCAAGGGCCAGCATGGGCAAGTAAAGAGTGCAAGTTAGTGTCTAGCCCTTTTCCTTAGATATAAAAAATCATGTTTGCTTTGATAAATACAGGGACTCTCTGATTAGCGTGCACACATTTTCTTGGAAAAGGTTATCTAAAAGTGGAACTATCTCTCTGCTTTATTCGACCACTTCTGTGGGTAAGAGAACAGAGACTCAGCCTCAGGAATAAGCGTGAATGACAGAGGCATTATTCCAAAACAAGGACTGGCATCTGAAATTTCAGATCCAGTGGCTACAGGACTCTGCCCCCTGGCAGGCGGACAGGGAGTCTCTGCATGTGCAACACCGGCCATAGTCACATCAATCATTTCCTGACCACGTATCCTGCACCAGGTCTGTTAGGGTACTCCACATACGTTAACCCCCGTTCTGAAAATGAAAATACTGAGGCTCAGGAAGGACAGTCCGCTTGCTTAAAGTCACCCAGCTAGTATAATATGGGGTCAGTAGTCCAATCTTTCTAACCCCAAACTCATGTTAATGCTCTTATCTGGGCTGCAGCAGTGGTCTAGAGAAAGCAGTAAGGCCTGAGAGGGACAGAGTTAGAGAAGGCAGGCTGGCGTCCTGGAAGGACTCAGGCCCCAGTGAGGAAAGGGGGGCTTCCCGGGGCACAAGCAGGGCTTTGAGTGACAAGACTAGCCTGACGGGCACAAATGACAAAGGCTTCACACCAGGCAGTGCAATTCCTGGCAGCCAGAGAGGGGACTGACCAACGGATGGATAGTGCAGGCTGAGGCTACCAGGAGGGGCAGGAGCCGCTCTTCTGTCAGACCTCACAGCCTCCTCAACCCTCCTCTTTCCTCTTCCAGCCTCCGCACACCGTTCTCTCTACCCCCACCTCTGCAAAAGGCACATCCTGGCAAAATGATCGTACCCCTCTGCCTCTCAAGGAGGCCACTCAGCCCTAAGCTTGAGTTTTTCACTGTCACCCAGGTAACAATAACCTATAAAGAGGTGAAAAATAAGCCGCTTGGAGGTAAAGTAACCTCATACAGCAACTGTCTCTGGAGTGGTCCCTGAAGCCTGGCACCGCAGACCCCAGGCAGCAGGGTCAGAACAGCCCCCCCAACCGCACCTGTTCTGCCTGACATTCATTTAATCCTGACCTTTCCAGCTGGGGAAAGATAATACCCACCCACCCACCCCTTTTTTTTTTTTTAGCATTTTACAAGTTTGCAAAACACTGCAAAACACTCAGCTGCAGTCCTCACTGAGTCCTCACAAGACTGCCAGACGCATAATCCCTGGGGTCAGATGAAGAAACAGAAAAGACAGTGCCCCCGACCTCCTGCAAAGCGGTCAGCCTCAGACTCCCATAGAGCCTGAGCCTGTCCTGTGCACTGCTGCCCCCACCACCACAGCAGAGAGACACAGAACTGTCCCAGAAGGGATTTCTTTGTTAGCTGAACTTTGATTTCCTCATGCTGTAACCTCTGCCCCAGTTAAGACAAGTAAAAAATGTTCAAAGCAAAACACGTCTCAGACCACTGGTAGTGGAAGCTCCGACTCCCAGCAGTTCCCAGACGGCCTCCTGACTAAGGGATTCCACCCCCTCTCTCTGTGTTGGTAGTCTGATAGTTTTTGCGGCAAAAATATTGGAAGAAGCCTTACAAAAAGATTTGCATGGAGGACAACTTTGGACTTCGAACAACAAAAGAAAAGCAGATTGAGGACCATGGGAAGGACGAGAGAGCTGAAGGCACAGGGACGGGGACTCACACGGACGAGCCTGACCTGCAGGGAGTCCAGGCAGGACACCACGTGTCTGTGCAGCCCAGGGAGGCACCCACCACACTCACCTTCCTCCTGTCTGCCCTGCCCCCACCCGGACCCTCAAAGCCTCCTCCTGCCACCTGACCTGAGGTCTGAACAGCAGGTAAAGAGAAGCTGCGCTCATAAGAAAGTGGCCCAAAAGGAGAAAGGGAGAGGAGAGAGGAAAACCTGGCAACGCTATCGGCGAAACCAGATGAACTTCTTTCTACCTTCAGCCCCTCCTGGGAATGGCTGATCAAACTGGGGTTGCCTTGGGGAATATTTGCGTAGGCCGAGCCTGGTCTGTGGCACTGTCTGGTACCCACCAGACTGACAGTCACCGGTCCATGACGCCTCAGAAGACCTCGTCCACTGGGGATTCCTCCGACTGCTGTATCAGAAGGAGGAAGAACAGGAAGGCATCAGGTGCTTTGGTGTTCCAGGAATGGAAGGGAGGCTGATGCGTCCTGGAAAGAGGTGGGGTCGGGCGGTGCTCCGTGGCTGCCGACCTCGCCCGCCACTGGCAGGATTCTAACTCTCTGCACCTCTCAGGGCTCAGATTCAAAGAGAACGATGCACTTATCCTAATCTCATTTCTAACGTAGTTCCTTCCATTGTTCTCTATCACGGAACCTTATTTATATCCTTCTTAACTGGTAACAAGAGCTGTAATTGTTCTGTTCACTTAGTTTGTTTATTTGTCAGCCAGTTCCCTGGAAAGATATAAGCTACATTAACAGTACTCTCCAATAAGATATGTTATTAAGTAACAACGTAAATTACATCAGTGGAATGAATGAATGAATGAGCATCAAAATACCTAGCACTGTGCCTGATTTCAGCGGGCATTTCACAGACGCAGCTTTCCGCTCAGAGCCTGCAGTCCACTGGGGCGTCAGCACACAGCGGGGCATAATCTCACACAAGGCTGGCCCAGTGGCTGGGTGATTTAGATCCACAAAAGAAGGGCTGGAGGTGGAGATTATGTTCAAGGAAGGTCTCAGGGACTGGCAGGAGAGGTCAAGTGCACATTTGAAGTGTCTTTGTAAACAAAGGAAAGTTAAACGCATGTTCACGCCCACCTGCTCCATCCCCTTTGATTTCTGCGGGTGTCCAGTTAACATAAAGCCGACCAAAAAGCGGAACAATGGCCTAACAAGCACTCACTAAGATGTAAGATTTGAAAACTCACTAGTTCAGTGAAGCCTGGGTGGTGCACGCGTCATTCCAGAGCTTCTACGGTTTGATTCTAGTATATGTTTCCCTAATTTCTTTTCAATAAGGAGTTAAGACAAGGTGACTTAAAATGTCCCCATTCACAAAATGCTCTGTCCTTGGAAATGTCCCTAAAGACACATTTCAGAGCTTCCCCCTCAAGCAGGTAGAGGAAAAGTGTAGAGTCTGACCTTGGCAGTGACAGTGGGGAAGGGTAGACGGCATCTTGCCCGGACGTGAAGGTTACGGGAACACAGCCCTCAGGAGCCTGAGCAGCCCTGGGGTGTCCCCTGCACACAAATTAGCAGCGGTTGTTTCTGCTTCCCACTCCCTTTTCTTTTGGAACAAGACTACACACATCTTCCCTAATCCCAGCAAAGTTGCAGCAAAGCCTGCGGGAGAGAGATAAGGCCAGATTGAGCTGGAGACTGCACAGGGCCTGCCTTTTCCTTCTATCTGACTCCACCAGTGTCTGCCTAGTGAGGCCCAGGGGTCTCTTTAAGGCCTGTCTGGCTAGAAGCAGCTTTCCCGCGTCTGCCAGCTTCTTTGACAGCTCCTCTCCTCACAGCTGGGCTGTCTGGAGGCTGGCTGTCACCATGTAGGCCGTTCTTTATCTAAACTTTCTTCTTCTTTATTTTTGAAGAGTCTGTATTGCTGTTGCTGTTTTCTTAAATTGTTTTGAGGAATGACAATGCAAAAAAAAAATAGAAATGCATTTTAACTACTTCATATCACCTTTTACTGAGAAAGGAAATATTAGAACCCAATTCTAACGTGAGGAATTTCTGATTTTCCTCCTTGCCTCTTGAAGATGCTAAGGGTGCTTCTGTGACATCCCTGCTGGAATCTGTACACTTCTGGTCTAGGTAGGTGCAGAAGACCCCAAACTCCCCTAGCTTTGCTCTCACGGCTTGTGACAATGATCTCGCTCATTTCTAAAACTCGCCTTTCTATTTTCTCAGCGCAAGATGTCCTAGTAACAAAAGAAATAATAGATGTGGAGTCTGGAGAATATGCCTCTTAGGAAGGGGCTCCCAGATGCCTTCCACAGGGGCCCTTGAAGAATAGCACACATCATTCCAGATGTGTTGAAAAGGATGTCGCCAAAAGAGTTTTAGGCTACCTCTGCATTCCTGCAGGATGGGAATGGGTCCAGTCAGTAGACACTCCAGGAAGCAAATTGGGATTGTTCTTTCTCTCAGTCAGAGCTCTGAGCGGCCTCACGGGACAACCTCTGTCACCGAGAGCTCGCTAGAACAGTGACTGCTGAGCCTAGCTACCTGTCGTAATCTCTGCAAAGTTTTAACAAATACACAGACACATGACCCAGAGAATCAGACTCAGGGGATTGGAGGCCAGAGCACAGAATCTGTATCAGAAAACATAGATTTAACACCATCATCTTGCACTTTATGCCAATAAAGTCACTCAGAATCAGAGCGGCAGTTTTCTCGTAAGTAAAATAAGTTGAACAATACCAACTTCCCAGGACGGTTATGAGAAGAATTAGTTAGATGTGCACTAGCTAACTTTAAATAGCTAACTCAGTCAGTGGGATTCACATTCAGGGGCTACAGGGAATGAGTCAGAAGTCAGATGATATCATTGCCCTCCCCCCAATCACTGGCCTTCTATCTGTCTAGACCAATAACATCTAATGAATAGATTTTCAAGTCATATATAGAACTTTACAATTCATACCATGTATTCATAAACATTGTTTTGTTTGGACATTAGTTCTTACAAACAGCCATGAAAGGTGGGACAGAGAATGTCATGCCCACTTTACAGGTAAGAAAACAGAGCATGGGAAGGTTGAGTAACTCGTACAAGGTCACGCTGCTGGCTGTCCAAACATCCACAGCCCTTCTAACACCGAGTACGTTGTCATTCCACTCCCCCAAACTCTGTTGTCTTTTGGTGGTTTCAATGGCTTATTTCTTGCCTTCCAAGTAGACAAAAGACTAGAAAATATATTTTGTCTCTCTTTTCCTCTTCCATCCTGCTAGAGCCTGCCTTGCATACTGAAGGAGTCTACTTAACACATATTATTAATATTGAACTTTGGACCTCAAGTCGTCCTTCCTCCTTGGCCTCTTGAAGTGCTAGTGTGAGGATTACGGGTGTGAGCCGCTGCACCCAGCCTGATTGTTACAGTGGATTCATAGAATGGGTTTAGGGAGAGCAGTGCCATTTCATCAGCATAACTTCCAACTTGAGACTTGAGACTTTGTCTCTCCTGGGACTCTCAGTATCCCTGGGACTTTGGTTCTAAAGTTTGTTGAAGTCTCTTTTATCCTTTTTTTTTTTTTTTGAGACAGAATCTCACTTTGTCACCCTCAATAGAGTGCTGTGAAGTCATAGCTCACAGCAACCTTAAACTCTTGGGCTTAAGCAATTCTTTTTTTTGTAGAAACTGAGAAAGGAAATATTAGAACCCAATTCTAACGTGAGGATTTCTGATTCTCACTTTATCACCCTTTATCGGTAGAGTGGCGTCACACAGCTCACAGTAACCTCCAACTCCTGGGCTTAGGCGATTCTCTTGCCTCAGCCTCCCGAGTAGCTGGGACTACAGGCGCCCACCACACGCCTGGCTATTTTTCTGTTTTGCAGTTTGGCCAAGGCCAGGTTTGAACCCACCACCTTCTGTATATGGGGCCAGTGCCCTACTCAATGAGCCACAGGCGCCGCCCAGGCAATTCTCTTGCCTCAGCCTTCCAAGTAGCTGGGACTACAGGCACCTGCCACAACACCTAGCTATTTTTTTGTTGCAGTTGTTATTGTTATTTATCTGGTCTGGGCTGAGTTCAAACCCACTTGCCTCGGCATATGTGGGCAGCTCCCTAACCACCAAGCTACGAGCGTCGAGTCTCTTTTTTTTAAACTGTTTGTACTTGTTTCTTCTCGAAGCCTGCTATGTTGTGTGCTGCAGCATTTTTTAAGTGTTTCCCATCCTTACAGCCATGGCCCTGGCACCTCATACCATTCTTGTCTGCCTCCCTGGACCAGTGGAAGGACAGGGAACAAACCTGATCCTGAACCTCCAATCTTATTTCACAAGGTTAAGTAATTTGGGGAAAATTACTTACCACTGCAAAACTGCAGTTTTCTCATCTGTGCAAGACAAAGATCACTCACCTACACACCAGGATTGTGGTGAGGATGAAGAGAGATAACAGACTAATACCCCTAGCATGTGGTCAGTGTACAGTAACTATTGTTGGTCATCTCTTTCCTCCATCTAATGTTTTCTCTTTGCAAATTTTTCTAAGCTGCAACAGCCACAAGAACATCATCCTCAATTATAATTTTCATTTATCATTTATTTAATTGACTATGTCTTTCAGAATCTCCTAAGCAATATTCCCCCCAAGTTCAAAATCAAGATCAACACTGTCCAATAGAAATATAATGTAGGTCAAAAACATGACCCATATATTTGATCTTAAATTCTCTAACAATCACATCAAAGCAAAGTAAAAAGAAACAGTTAAAATTAATTTTGAAGATTTGTTTAGCCCAACATATCTAAAATATTATTCAAAGATGTGATCATATAGAAACTGTTAATGAAATATTTCACATCCTTTTTAACAAAGTCTTAAATTCAGATGAGTATTTTGTACTTAACAGCATCTCTCTTTACAGACTAGCCGCATTTCAAGTGCTCAATGGCCTACGTGCCTAGTGGTTAATGAATTGTACAGTGTTGTCTAAATTTCAGTTTAGCCTTCACACATTGACTACTCTTCTTTGCTTAAAGACTCTGATTTCTCAGGCTTATGAAATACTTATAAAAATCGCTCATCTGCCTGGCCATGATCAAAAATGCAAATGATAGTTCTTGGCAAGAGTGTAGAGAAAGGGAACTCTCTACGCCATTGGTGGCAGGGAAGGTTGGTATAGCCATTATAGAAAACGGTATGAAAGTTTCTAAATTAAAAATAACAGGACCATGAGACCCAGATATCCCTCTCCTGGGTATACTCAGAAGAAATAACTGATGGAGATATTCACCACTATAGTAACAAGTACAGCCCCGAGGAAATGAAATTATCACCTCGTAAAGATATCTACACTTCCATGTCACTGCAACGTTATTCACAACAGCCAAGACATGGAAACAAGCTAAGTGTACGTCAATAGACGAATCAATAAAGAAACTGTGGTGCATGTACACAATGGAATATTATTCATCCCCCAAAAGTACAAGAGCTTGCCATTTGCTACAGCATGGATAAGTCTGGGGAACAACATGAAAAGTGAAATAAGCCAGACATGGGAAGAAAAATGTTACATGATCTAATTTATGCATGAAATTTTTTTAAAAAATAAAATATACAGAGATAGAAAATAAACCAGTGGCTACCAAGGGCGGGGGGAGGGTAGAAAATGGGGAGCTGTACATCCAAGGATACAAATTATCACATAGGCAGGATGAACAAATCTAAAAACGTACCATGTATGGGATTCATGCAAACTGAGTAGATTTGAGCTGTTTTGCTACAAAAAATTTGGGTAACTACATGAGATGACGGATTATGTTCATTTGCTTCACTACAGTAATCTTTTTACTGTCTGTATGTACCCCTTAACATCATGCTGTATACCTTCAATACACACAGTTAAGTTTATTTTTAAAATACGCATCTGCCCATACTCTCCCTTGTCTAAATAAAGGCACAGATCCCATTTGGAAGGCATTCTCTCCTCCTCTCATGCTCTGCTCCTTCAGAACCCTGACTGTGACCATCTCCTCCAAGGACGCTGCTCTTGCTTAACTCCACCTGGTCAGGTGGCCACAGACTAGGAGGAGGCCACTGATTACAAGGCAGAGAGTGGTCCAGTGACAAGCAAGGGCTCTAAAGCGAGGCAGACTGGGATTGCACTCAAGCCTAGTTCTGGCACCTGCAGATAGACAGGGCCCTTGACCGATCAGAGTGCAAGTGGGGCTGGGACTAGTAGCTGTCAGTATTTTAAAAGCTCAAAGAACACGCCATCATTAGCAACAACAATGCCCTAATTTAGCCCAAGGGACCCACCTTTAAGAACGCTTCTGTTAGTGGTTCTTTCACAGATGTCTAGGGGTACCTGTTGTTGAGATATGGGGCTGGAACTCCATGTTAGCCTGGGGGTGTCAGCAGAGAAAGATCCAGGAAGCTGTTGCTCATCCTTGCCAAATCAGCCAGCCACAACAATACTGTTCCCATTTTTATATTAAGAAATTAATATTTAATACTTGAATCACCTTGTTTGTAGATAACATCATCCCGTTGCCTTGCAGGGCTATTGATGTGTAGCTAGGAAGACTGTTGTTAGGAAATTATCAACTGCAAACCTGGACAGCTGTTATCTGCTCACCATGAATGTCATAAGTAATGTCCCCAGAGTCCAGCAAGTACTTCCTGTTTTAAATATTATCCAACTGAAAGAATAAACAATAATAGATAAAAACCTAGGAAGGAAAACCTAGTTATACATTTAATAGTCTAACTAATATTTTCTATGTAAATTATCCTTTACCCTTTTAAATTAGGAATAAGTACCACACAAGTTGGGAAATCTCGCTAATCAAAGTAGAAATTTCCTCAGGTTTTATGACTGTCACACCAGTGTTCTTACGAAATATTGCTTAGGAACTCTAGTGTTCTGTCCTAACACATCCCCAATTGTTGCATTATGTAAGAAAGAGAAAATAAACTACGAAGGTCACAGTTTTGCAAATAGGAAACTGTCACTTCTTAGTATGTAGAGAATGAGAAACACCTTTTTCTCACACATTCTGGGTTCATAGCTGAAGCTTCTATAACAAAAGACAGATTAACAAGAGAAAAGCATATAAATGTATTTAATATAAATGGTTCTTTGGAGTTTTTGCTTGCTTGTTTGTTTTGTTTTTTTGAGACAGAGTCTCACTCTGTCACCCTGGGGAGAGTGACACAGTATCATCATATTTCCAGCCACCTCACTCTCCTGAGCTCAAGAGATCCTCTTGCCTCAGCCTCCTGTGTAGCTGGAACTACAGGCATGCACCACCACTCCCAGCTAGTTTTTCTGTTTTTGGTAGAGACAGGGTCTCACTCTTGTTCAGGCTGTTCTTGAACTACTGAGCTCAAGGAATCCTCCCACCATGGCTTCCCAGAGTGCTGGGATGACAGGCATGAGCCACTGCACCCAATCTTAATATAAGTTTTTTATGACATGAGAGTCTTCATAAAGAAATGAAGACCCCTTTTGGGAGCAAAACACGATTGTAAGAGGGACTTTACCTAACAAATGCAATCAATGTAACCTGGTTTCTTGTACCCTCAATGAATCCCCAACAATAAAAAAAAGAAAGAAAAAAATGAAGACCCAAAGAAACAGGTAAACCTGTGTATTTTTCTACTAGGTTTAGTGAAGAAGTGTGTACACATTAAGAAGTATAACTGGATAAATACCAGGGCATAATGTGAATAAACTGACGGGGATATTCAGGTTCCTCTGTCTCTCTATCTTTAGAGAGAAGGATGTTCCTTTGCTCTGAATAGAGGGAAGGCCCCTCTCCAATGCGGCCCACGTAGCCTGCATTAGGGGAAAGCTGCTCTGGCTCTTTTCTCAAATTCCATGGTGCCCTGTTTGGGAATCGTGCGTCCTCAAGCCCATCCGGCAGCCCCTCTCGTGAATGTGTGCCCACAAGTCCACATCTGTATATGGTGTACCACGTTTAGCTTTCCACCTTAATTGAAAAACCTTACCAAAACCCCAAATAATCAAAAAGAAAAAACTAGTCACTGAGGAGGCTCCCTGATGAATTAGAGGCTGATATCTAGACATACTGTATCTGCTTAATTCAGGGAACTTTACATCTAAGAGAGGAACAAATTATATCCCAACCAACTGTGGATCAGGAGTTGCTACCAGCATAAAGTGTAGACAGATTTCATTTTTTTTTTTTAAATCACAGAAGCAAATTAGCAAGTGTCTGTATATTGGATCTGTGAACAGATTTAGATGGAAAGGGAATGTCTCTTGAGCATTCTTAATTTAGAAAAACAAATATCATCCGAGGACAAAGTGGCCCAGTGGAGGTGACCCAGGATAACGCAGAAGAACCATGAATTTCCATCCAAATCTGCACCAGGGCGCTCTTGGAAACGAGAACTAAGCAAGCCTCTGTATTATATCTGGCTGCAGCCATGACATTTTCCAAAACAGGCAGTATCACATAAAAAGGGCTGATCCTTATTTACTTCCACATGAGTAGAAGGAACTGCATGAGTAACTATTCAGGAAGTCAGATCAACTTTGAAACATGTCCTGGTAACTCCAAGATTGTGTACTTCCAGGAGGTTCCTCACTGAGTCTCATCATATTTTTGTAATATACCTCTGTGTGCTCATGAGCTGGAGTCTCTACATCGCTGCCCAATGGAAATCAAGAGGCTTCCACTAAATGAAGACTTTTGCAACCATAGCAGGAGAGGTTTGTAACCAGCAGAATGCCAAAGTGCCCTGCTGTTTGTGAGAATTAGCGTAGTGCCCAGGAATCCTGTGAGTAAAGCAGGGGAGCAGTCAGGAATCCTGTGAGTAAAGTAGGGGAACAGGGCTACAGACAGCACCGCAGGGCAGAGAAAGAGTTTCCAAATTGGAGAAGTAACCAAAGGTTTGTAAAACAAAGTTTGAATCAAAATCAAAACCTCAGGTCTTCTTATTTTATGACGTATGACTTTTATGATTGCTGGTTTTGCTCCCAAGACACCAACAGAAACTATTAGGAAAATTCTATGATTTTGACATTTTTAGTATTTTACTTATTTTTTTAGCCCTCTGCAAATATCTTTAAAAATTTGAGTGAAGAAAAAAGGAAAAAATCAAAAGTTCCTGGGAGACAGAAGATTTCTATAAACTACTTTTTTTTCTTTAAATGGGCTTTTTTCCTAAAGATGAAACTATAGATGAGTATAATCAGAAAGAAAAATGCCCTTGCCTCACACAGTGGAAACCTTCCTGTGAATTTCACTGTTGCTAAGGTAAACTCAGTCAATGAAAGGTTGGGTACTGGTCCTGAACTTGTTCATAAGCTATGAGGGAAAGAAAGAGATTAAGAGATTTGGGGTGAGAAAATTTGAGAATTAAGAATTAAGTGGTTGACTGACAACTCTCTCTTTTGCTTTTACATTTCAAATAACAATTCAAAGACTTAAGCAATTTGCAAAGATAAAGAAACTCATGAGATTCTGAGTGCTTAGGTGAAAGATACTTTATAGAACAATAATTTAAGGTTTAGTCTTTTGACAAATTTTGCTACTTCATCTGTAGAACTAAATAAAACTGGTTATGACAATTGTAACCTGAATTTTAAAAACTCAAGGATGTGATTATATTTTTCTAACAACTTCATGAAATTTGTCATCAAATTTTATTGATTAGTGATATCTTGGGCTCTAGATTAAGTGACAACATAGTAAATAATGATTCTTCTAATAGAAAGATAATGACAAATTTATCCTGAGAACGGTACACAAAAATAGAACTTGTACAGCAAAAAAATAAATAAATGTGCTAACTCTGAGGTTGAATACGTGATAACAATGCTTTTTCATTTGTACTTTGTACATTATACATAGAGGATACTTATCTCAGAGGTCTGAAACAATTTTGTCGCATCTACAATTTCAGAAACAGTGAAAAGAGAAGAAAAAGAAAAAAGAAAAAAAGGAAAAGTTATCTAAAAATAGATGCAATGTCTAACTTATTTTTACTATTGAGCTTCTAGTTCAAATTGTATGTTTTTAATGGACTTTTATGTTTTTATTGTGGCATATTCTTAAATTTTTTTGGAGACAAAATAGTTATTGGATATGAGAAAAATAGAGTAAGATTTAAGTAAAGGTGGTAAACTCTCTTCGTATTCCTAACAAGAAATTTGAATAACATTATGTATCAACTTTGCTATCGATATTTATCTTTAGTTGAGCAGCAAATGTTTCAATAAGTTTTTTATATTGTAAAAAAAAATACTTTAAGAAAAAATAAATAAAATAAAACTATAAGAATTAGAGAACAGAAACTGTAAATCCATAATCTATTTCAGCTTAAGTTAAATCAAAGTCTTCAGATAAATTATTATGCATTATAAAATTATTTTAAAAGTAACATTTAGAAAATCCTGGTTCTAAGGAAGATAATAAGTGTTGTAAACTATAACATGAATGTCTATTGTTACAGTAAATTTGTGGCATTCTTCCCCCAAGAAATAAATGTGGTAAAAAATAAATATAGGTTGACTTGGTAATGGCAAGAATCCTTAAAATCAGAGATTTTTAAGATCATAATTGTTCTCCATTTTATGGTGCTTTGCATAGTGTTCAAAGAAGATACATTTTACTAGTAATAATAAACACCTTGCATTTATATAGCACGTTAACAGTTATAGAGGAAAGTCATCCAAATTGTCTCATTTACTACCCAAATACTCAGGAAAATGTCTCTCTACCCCTTCCTGTGTCTGGAGAGGGAAACAAAGCCTGTGAGATGAGGTGTCGTTCCAAGCATGGGGCAGTGTCTTTTCAAGGTCGTAAAGCAAGGAAGTGGGGACTTGAACTTGGGTCTTCCTGCTCCAGTCACATGCTCCTACCACTGCTCCACAGTATCTCTGTGGAAAAATGAAATATTACTAAGAAAACTCATGAAAAGAAAAAAGGCTCTACTGGGGTTCCAGAAATGGTTGAATCATTAGCTTTTGCATAGCCAGACTTCATAAAAAAACTCATCTTTTGAAAGCATTGGGAATATCTATGTACTCAAGTGCTTTAATTCTTCACTGCTTTCTTATGTACAGTTGCACCTGTCATTTTTTAAATATTAAACTTGGCTGGAGTAGGTTTCCAGAAATCAATGTTAGCAGAGGACAGGAAAAAATCAAGTCATAAGCACGTTACTTAAAATGTAGCATAATTGACAACTTTGGGCAAATTTAGATCATGCAAATTTAAAATAGTGTGATGTATAAAATATTAATGAAGTCACTTTATACACAAAATTCTATATAATAAAAATCTATGGCTTCTTAAAATTAAGAACCATATAATTTCAAAGTCAGTAAGCCAAGTGAATTATAAATTATATTATGCTGTCACTACACGGCATCAGTAACTCTTATCCTTTGCAGAATCATGTTGCATATATCAAAACTTTGGCAGATAAGTCTTGCTGACTATTTGGCTGTTATTGTATTACTTACTGTTATGCTTATATATGCCTTCTTCATTTGCTACAATGAAGTTTCTGATCATTCATCCAATCGTAGTGCTGTTGTAAAAACAAACCCCTAAAACAAATAATTTTGGAACAAAGGTTAAATACACTAAAACACTTTGTAGAAGGCCAAATAACTTCTATGAAACAAGAAGTGGCTAGTTAAAGAGAGAGAGCTCTCGTATATAATAGATAATTCTGGACCTAGATACATAAAAGCACCTTCGAAGGAAAAGGAGAGGTGGAGAAGAGGAAAGAAAGGAAGAAGAAAGAAGTGAAGGAAAAATCGTCACAATGGGTGGAGGTGTCTATGCTCCAGCAACGCACCCTTCTTCTGCACATTTACTACTTCAGTTTAATTAGCCTTGGATTATTCAAATTATGCTTTATGCACAGTCATTAAGAACCACCCACTCACATAAAATACGATTTCCCTTTATAAATTAATGTGCTCAGATTCAGCACCATGGATAATTCACTCAAGTGACCAACTCAAGGTTAAAATGAAGCTTAAAGGTCGTCTGCTTCAATCATATTGCAGGCAATATAGGGAATCCCCTTGAAAGCATACCCTAAAAGTCACCGAAGTGATCTAGAGAGCTCTACGTCCAGTAAGGTCTTTAAGTTTGCAGAGTATTTTCATGTGTGTAGTCTCAATCTTCAAAATAATTCTGTGCCAATATAATTACCTTAATTGTATAATGAGAAAGCTAAAGCCTATATGCATTGCTTATGAATATACAACAAGCTATAAAAACCCACGTTTTTCATACCCAATTCAATAGTGACCTCCCATCAACTAAATAATTCCACTGCACTGTCTAAAAAATTTATCGTTTCTTTTAAAATCCATTCTAAGGCCTGAATCTATAATAAGTTCACAAATATTTTGACAAGTACATGCACAAGCCCCCTGAAGCTTCCCGTTCCTAACCCGGTATGGTAAATTAAATCGCTGGACCTCCGGAACTTAGATTCATTCAAAGGACTTTGCAGGCCATATGGTCGAATAGTGCTAACCCAATGCCCTTCTTTCAAAAAATGAAATAGGCACAAGGTGAAGAGATTTGCTTTGAGTCATAACACTTCCATTTCCTTACAGAACATAAGAATATGTTCTGGAATATTCTTCCACATCTAACATGACTAAAATTTAGAAAGATATCGGAGGAGTGCAAATGGCATTCAAAATACAGAAAAAAGAGCTCACTTCTTTTTCCAACCCATTCCAACCACCAGAAGCCTCTTGATGAGTAGCGTTAAAAAAAGAAATCTAAGAAACTGTTTATCCTTCCAAATACTCTTAAATCAGAGTCTTAAAGCTGTAGACACAGTTTGCTGGGTTGAGAGTGAATCTGTAGCCCGCTGAGCTCTGTTACCAGAGCTGAGGGTCCTTCCCTCTAGGACTCACCGCAATGGTCAGTCTAAACTCAGTTACTTAAAGCTACTTACATTTCAGGTCAGTTTTTTGAAGCAAAAATAGATTTCATCTGACGATTTTCTATTAGGTTTTAATAGCATTCACTTCTGTATAAATGTCAGTGCTAAAAACTGTTAATCAAGAGGTGTGATCCCAGTCTGAGCCCACTACTGTCAAATCTGTTCACGGAAGCAGATGCAAGCAGGGTGCACGCCCAGACATTTCTTCCTTACAGAAAGCTTCTAATCCCTGTGCCTCATACAAAGCAAATGCTTAATAATTTTTACGCTTTATTCCTGCTTAAGTAGCTTTACCCTACCTATTCCCTTCAACTGTATCATAGTATGTATAGTAATGGGATAACCATGTATTTGTAGGCTAGGGAAGGGGAGGCAGAAAAGGAGAATAGGATGAGGATTAGTTATTGAGGTAATTGTACATATAGCCTTATTCCAGTAAGGTTTTAAGGTAGCCGAGAGGAATATAAAAAGAATGATTAATATTTAATAAGGAAGGAGGGAAAAATGAAAAAAAAAAAAGAGAGAGAGAGAGAATGACAGTGAGGTTTTGACCACTATTAGGAACAGCCATCTCTTAAGGGGCTCCTCTTTGCTTGGTACTGAACACTTTGCATTCTTCTCTCCACCCGGTATCCGTATTCTCACTTTACAGGTAAGGAAAGGAGCTGAGTGCAGGGACACAGAACTGGAATGCTTCTGGAGTTGGGATTTACCTATGTGCTTTCCACCACTCCACTATCCCCAGGCTTTTAGAAAAATGGAAAAGAAGTGGCTGGGGAAAACAAAAATAACAGCGAGATATTTACTTCTCCATTTGTAATCCTCCAGCCTCCTATCAGTCATTTCAATCTGGTGATGATACAGACTCCAGGTGCCCAGGAAAAAAGAATAGCTTTCAAGTTTGCTACTCATGCTGAAATTTACAAAGGACTCAAGGGTTTCAATCACAGGAAATAAAAAATGTTATTCTTTAACTAACTGTATGCGTTAATGTTGGGCGAAATTCTGGAAAAATATATTAATAAGGCGGCTTAAACAACAACATGTAGTAACAAACTCTCCCAGGTTTTAATCCCAGAGAAAATTCAGGAAGCAGATCTAAGGTGATTCTCTTAAATAATAAAGGAAATGCTTTCTTTTATAGACCAATGAACAGTGAGCCTTAGGGAAAGAAATCGCTTCAATTTATAACTCTGGAATTTGAAAAATATGACTTTAGTAGTTTACAAAGTGCTTTTACATTTAGATAATTTTATTTAAAATCTCCATCTTTTGTGGAAAACAACTAAGTTTCAAATGTTGTGGTAAAAAATGACATGCCCTATGTGAATTTGCTAAGTAAATCACACTCCCAAATGAGCGCTATCTGCTGATTCAAAACAATGGTGGCAGCCCCTAGGAAGACAGGTCATCTAGTAAAAGATGGTCTCTTCCCTGATTTATGCTAGTTATTAAATATTTTGGGCATCACTTTTGTAGACATTCCAAATTTAGAAGTCAATTATGTGTTTTCAAGCCATCTCAGCAGAGCTCTCTAAATATGGTAGTCATCAGCCACATGAGGCTATAGTAATTCAATTAAATAACGTTTTAAAACTCCATCTCCCGGTCTCACTAGCCATATTTCAAGTGGTCAGTAGTCATTTGGAGCAAGTGTCTATTGAATTGGTCAGCACAGGGGTATAGACAGTTTCCATCACTGCTAAAAATTTATCTTGGGCAGCGCTATTCTGGACAAAGAGCTCCCCCTTTGCAAAGATAGAAACCTACTTTGAAAGATACTCGAGAGAACAAGGAAGTAATCACCTTTCCTCTTCTCCTATAATTTAAAAACAAGAGACTCAAGAGGCTAACTGGCTTTGTCAAGGTCATAACACCAACTAATGAGAGCTCCAAGGCTGAAGTTCACCTCAGTAGTATCTCAGTCTCAGTCTCCGGAGCCACAGGACCTTTTATTCTCATGTTGGGAATAAATGGTATATTTGTATAGCCAGAAAATTTTCTTCCCCACCACCATCAGTTCCTGATTCCTATAAAATGAAGTTTTCACAAATCTCCAGTCTCTACCATTTCTATTTCCACTTCTCCAGGTACCTACCATCACCGGAACCATCACTTTCCTCCTCTTCAGACCCAAACCCAAATTAGCACAGACGATCCTGTGAGCTTCTTTATTAGGCTCTCAAATGCAAAAAACATGCCCTTTCCCATAAGTCCCAGGTCTCATGGACCGGTCCAATCCTCCAACTGGGGGCCTAAACCTGCCATGTCCCAGGAAGCTGCCCACGGAATACATCCCCACACAGCCCCCCTCGGGCCTTTAAGCAGAGACCTCCTGTGAGTCCCTGAACTTCCCACACAGCAGAATCCATGTAGGGGTGATTCTTTACACATTTTTTAGGTGGTCATTTCCTATTTCAAGCCACAAAACTCCAGGCCTGCAAAATTATGCTGCCACTGTATAGCAGCTTCTTGAGGGAGGGAGATATTATCCGCGCACTGCAGGCACTGTCCGTAATCAGGCCTGATTTGTCTTTCAGGGCTTTCCATAGGATAGGACTGGCCCAGCCTGGAACGCCCAGCAGATTTTGTGGATAATTATTTCAAGTGATATAAATTAGAGCAGGTTTTATTTTCATAAAATTAATGATTACAGAAATGTTGCTCAAACTGGAGCTTAATCACACAGGAAAGAAGGTTTGAAAATGAGTTCCAGATATACACAACACCCAGAAGGGTTGAGATGCTTGCATTTTGGGAAAGACTAAAAAAAGAATGCTTTTTATAGTTGTCTAAAATAGTCTTCTTTATTAACAAAACTTTTTTTATAATTATTGTTCATGCCTGTTCTTTTGAGCTGTTATTTAGATTCAGCACATCTGAAATAATTATGATAGTCAAGAGGAAATATGAAAAGCAGAGTCAAAGTCATCTTCTCCAGAAAATAGAATGGAATCCATGGTAGGAGAAATAAAACTCCATCCCTTTCAGCCAAAAATTTTAAATAGAAAAATAGACCTAGAAGTAAAGTGGGAGAGGTACCAACGGAGAAGGCAGACACTCACTTTGGCCTTAATTCTAGCAAGCTCTTGTGTTTACCACTCCCTTGACAGACCACAGACACACCTTGAAGTCTGCAGGAAGGGAGAAGGAAATCTCGTCTCGTTGGATCTCATGATCAGGTGTCCAAGGTTGAACTTGAGCATCCACTTGAGACACACACCAGCAACCCCTATTTCATGGCCTTTATCCTACCTTTGGAGTCAGCAACCAGAGGCTGAAGGCATTTGCCTACTTCACAAATTACCAGCTGCTTGATCTTCTGCAAAATGCTTTGTCTTAGAGATTCAGTGTTTTTATTGATAGCAAGGTCATGATAATTCTAAGCTGACAGGAGTTTATAATAATTAAATGAGATAGTGTATGCATAATGTTTGGCATAAAGTATCACCTCCCCCAACAACAGCTATTGTTCCTTTTTATGATTATATGTTGTTTGTAAGATAAGGTGATGGTAGCAGCTCTCATTGACCCATCCTTTGGAGTCTGCAGGAACAACTACATTTGGAGCATTTAGAAGGTCTATACTATTTCCAAATTCGTGTGGTGGGAAAATTTAGACAGACACAAGGTCTGGCCTTTATCTCCCTTGTCTTTCTAACCTCAGGGCCTTCGACTCTTAATCTAAACCACACAATAGAGCCCTTGGGAAATTCAGCAAAGGGGGAAGTCATTCTTTCCTGGCTTGTGGTCCCTGTGCCAGGACCCAACTTTTGTGCCAGGACCCAACTTTTTCCTTACTGAGTAAAAACAGTTCTGCACCGCAGACCTTACCCAGCTCTAATGGAACTTGCTCTCCCCACCTTCCCAAACCCCAGTCTTGTACCAGTGCATCTACCATCCACACCAATGCTTCCATGCCTCCGTGAGACACCAGGCCCCTCCACCAAAGGTGCCTTATTGTTAGCTTGACTGACGTAACATAGCAACAAAAAACACAGTCCCCAGACCACCACAGAGTGAGCACACTTAGACGTTTCCACTTGCAAGCAGAGATAAAAGAAGAAAGACCCCAGAGGAAGGATGAGAATGAGGAGTGGAACTCATTTCCCGCGTCGTTTGGGCCTCTACTGGGGAAGTGATGGCTTTCAGCTGAGTAAAGAGGAGAGGAGACATGTGCCACCTACCTGCTGTGATACTCGGGGCAATGGAATGAAATATTTTTATTACTGGTTTCCTCATCTGTATGAAGGAGGTAGAAGTACCTACCTCTTACCATTGTTGGAATGATTAAATTCCAAGGGAATGATAGCAATTTACTCTTAGTATTAATGCCAACACTACTGCTAGGAAAATAAAAAGTATTGCCACTATTGCAGGTTTTCTCCCCTCAGATACTTATGACAATTTTATAAAAAAGAGGGTAGTGTCAAGTGGTGAGCACTTTATGGTAACTGCGCTTGGCTGCACATCAGAATAATCTGAGAGCTTAAAGAATTCCTGAGGCCCAGGTTGTGCCCTGTAGCAATTCCCAGAATCTCTCAGGGGAGAACTCAGGTATAAATAATGTTGAAGGCGATTCTTCTATGTACCCAAGAGTAAGGACTGTTAAAATCATTAAACAGGAGGCCACTAGACCAAGGTAGTTTTAACACCTGGGTTCCTCCCTAAGCCAATGGAAACTCAGCTCAGACGCTTTTCCCATAAGTGGATAATTTGAAAGAAAACCAAACAAGCTCAGTCCATCCCAAGCGGCCAACCAGGCATTAACCATATTGTCTTGAACTGCCCCTTGGCATAGTCCACATAAGGAAAATTGCTTGAACTTTAACCAACCAAATAATTCCTTTGCTGTGCTTCCATGTTCACACTATAAAAGCCTTCCCTTTGTGCTTTTTGGGCAGAGCCCCAAACAACTTCCAGTATGGAGCTGCCCAATTCGTAAATCATTATCTGCTGAAATAAACGCTTTACGATTTTCATGTGGCGAAACTTACCTCTTAAGATAACCACAGTTCCAATGGCTCTCTCAAGAGGGTAACCCTCTTCCTGGGGGCTCCTGTAGCCTTCTCTTTATACCCCTATTGGCATCCCTGCCCCCTTCTAGGTAATTACTTTTAAGAGAGCGCCAGTGAAGCCTGTGTCGCTGTGAAACTGCTCAAGGTCAGGGACCACGATTTATTCATCTTTATAACTCCAGTGGTGGTCATGTGTAATAATAAGAATGACGATGGCAGCCAACTTTTGTGCAGCACTATTTGCCTGGCACTGGGCTAAACTGTTAAAAAAAAATCTCTCATTTAATTCTCAGAGCAACCTGTAGGGTAAACTGTAATTATCTGCCCCATTTTAACCATGATGAAACTGAGGCACCACTGGGATATACAGTCAAGGTATCCTGACCACAGAGCCTCTTTCCTCTCCACAAAGTCACCGAAACCTCGGCACCACTGTGTGTGGACTTGGAGGGGGCATTTACCCACAAAGGTAACAACAAGAGCAGCCATATTATCACCCACAACAGAGCTCCCTGTGTGCCTCGAGCTACATTGACCCCTTTACCTATTTTATTTCATTTAATTTTTACCCAAAAATGCCCCTGCAAAGCGGGTCCTATTATTCTTCCCTTTTATGAAGAGGAAACTGAAGCTCACTAAGAGGTTAAATAACTGCGAAGTGTGGTCATTCCACCTGCGGTGGGAATTTGAACTCAACTATGTCTGATTTCTGGCTCTTGGTTACTAAATAATACAGCACTTATTTTTTTAATTTACCAGTGGATAAATAAAAGAACAAATAGGTGGATGAGTGAGTGAGTGAATGAATGAATAAAAGACGTTCCCTAATCTTTTTCTATCCTTCCGTTCTCCATCAACATTCTCAGCAAGCGTTCCTGGTTTATAAGAAGCTTAACTCCTCGTATAGGTTAAAGGAGGAAAAAATAGCAGTGTGCTAGTTCTATTTGGAGGAGGAGGAAGGGAAAAGCAACATGAAAGAAATGAGTCTCTGCAAATTCCCAACGATTTTGGAGCTGAAGCCAATTTGCTAGTTTGCAAATGAAAATGCTATCTCCACTTTTCACTACTCTGTTTTATGCCTTTGAAATTCAAACAGGAGGCTTAACATCTGCTATGTGTATCGGAACACCAAGAGGGCTGCGAACACCAAACAGAAGATGTACTGGGTATTTTCAAATGTTTCTGGTTGCCAGGCAACAGTCGTCCTGCTTTTCAGGCACCACCACTAAGTCACCTGGGCTTCCGCTCTGAGGATGTCTTGAATTAAACCCCCAGCCATAGGTATTGAAACAGAAGCACAGAAAACGGCATTTGATTTGATCCTTTTTCTTTTTTTGGAGGCTGGTCACTAGCAGTACTCACTGTCACTGCTGGATCAATAGCAAAGATTGGTTAATGCTGTGCGGATTTTCTAGAAACTCAGTTTGTCAGACAGTAAGACTCTCTGACTCAAACATCAGAAAGGACCCTTCTGAAATAGTGGAAAGTATATAAATAGCAGAACATTATTCAGAATAGAATTTTATTCATTCAGTTAACTTCAGCGACTTCCAATGAATTTTACACAATTGGCAAGTAGAAATTCTAGTTAGTGGAAGTTGAGAATTGACACACCCGTTTAAATAATTCTGTTATTTGTTTAACGGTCCCCTCAGGATTTTATTTGTACTGTTCTTTTAGGCAATTGCACATACATCTTGTTTCATTTTCATAACAATTCTGGGAGAAAAAAGATTTTCAACATTTTTACAGATTATAAAAGATCAAAATCTCAGGACTACACTCCCCAACTCCCTATACAAAAGGGAAAGTGAAGGCCTCAGACACTTGTAAAAGACCTGCCCCCCAGAACATTCAGTAAGAAAATTCCTTGCTGTCTTCCCATAAGCAAGGACATGCAAATTGTAACTTTAGGCCTTCAGGCTAAGTCTAGCTCCTAAAACTAAAGTCTGTTCAGTTCCACACAAATAATAAATTATAAATTTATCTTCCCAGGAGCAGAACAGACACAAGATAGGATCAAACATCCTTTCACCTACCCGGGGACAACTACGAGACTGACTCTTCCTTCACTCCCATTTTCTCTTTTAGCATTCACCTTATCTTATATAAAATAGAGATATTCCTGAGTCTCACATGTATGTCACCATTTTGTCCCACCAGCCACCCAATCCCCTGCTATTATTTCCTTTCTATATGCCTTATTCCTCTTAAATACTGGAACTTCTTTTTTTGAGACAGAGCCTCAAGCTGTCGCCCTGGATAGAATGCTGTGGCATCACAGCTCACAGCAACCTCCAACTCCTGGGCTCAAGCGATTCTCCCGCCTCTGCCTCCCAAGTAGCTGGA
The DNA here is from genome assembly GCA_963574655.1 of Perodicticus potto. Classification (NCBI taxonomy): domain Eukaryota; kingdom Metazoa; phylum Chordata; class Mammalia; order Primates; family Lorisidae; genus Perodicticus; species Perodicticus potto. The sequence continues at coordinate 46,009 of CAUYRH010154367.1, forward strand.
ACTACAGGCGCCCGCCACAACACCTGGCTATTTTTTGGTTGCAGCCATCATTTTTGCTTGGTAGACCCGGGCTTGATTCGAACCCACCAGCTCAGCTGTATGTGGCTGGCGCCTTAGCCGTTTGAGCCACAGGCGCGGAGCCAAATACTGGAACTTCTTAATTTCCTTTCTAACAAACGCGAGAGATTTGTCTCTGGTTGGTGTGTTTCCCAGGTGCAGCCTCCACTTTGGCTTTAATAACCCTCCATGGATTGAGACTTTTTTGCCTTTGTCGCTTATTGTGGTTTGTCAAGATAAAGCAGCTGAGATTGCATGGATAAGACCCCTGCATGGAATTCATGGCGGGGTGGAGCCCAGGCTCAAAAGCATTTTCTATAAAGTACTTAAATTTCAGCCCAAGCTGTGAGCCCCAAATCCTGTCAAAGACAAGCCACCAGTTAGCCACTGTGGCTCCTTCAGGAGGCTACCCATTCAGATCCCCTCACTGGCCGGAGGAATTCCAGGCAGGAACTAAATGGCACCCTCAACTGTAGGAGTCAAGTGGACCCCACTTCAGCTCAGAGCCCCACTTGCCTCTCAGAGCAAGGCCTTTCTCAGGGCCCAGAAATAGATTCACTTCTGAACTGCCCCCCAGGCTCACAAACAAACTAGGGAGGGGAATGCGGGGAAGTCTGGGACTTTCCTAAATCCCAAACTTCGATAATCCTAAATTCCTTATTCCAAACCTCAATAAACCTGAATTTTAGATTTACATACCAGCTAGACGAGACCCAGTTCCTCCTTTCCTACCTGCACAGGCCTTGACCACAAGGCCTGGAGGCAAAATTGCATTTGGAGCTTTGCCAGCTCAGCTGTGTGTGTGTCCAGGAGGCGATGGCAAAGGAAAGCCACTTCAAGTATTCCAACTATCCCTAGGACTTATGGTGGGTAGGGAGCAAAGTTTGAGAGTTTTCAGTCTCCACTGAGGCTCTTGTTAATTTGATTTTAACATGAGACCTCCTTATAGTATTTTTTTTGAGACAGAGCCTCAAGCTGTCACCGGCATTCTTTAGACGCTGTGTGCATTTAACTGACGAAGTCCTGTTTCCTATCATCACCAGTTTTAATCCCATGATTTAACAAAGGGCCCTTGACTTAGTGAGCTTCCCTTTGATGTTAGGGTGACCAGGAACTAACCAGGAGGCCAGGTCCCTGGATGAACAGAAGTCAAGTCTGAGCCCTGCAGTCTCCACGCCCCTGATTAAGATCTAGATGCCAGAACTCCGGCCCCAGGAGGGGTCCGTGCCTGCCGTCAGCTGTTCTCAACTGAATACACACATCCCTCTTCCCAAAGCTGACAGTCCCTCCACCTCCCAGGGTTCTGAATTAACGCCAGGACAGAGCAGGGCGCTCCGCAGCACGACCAGATGTCCCCAGCCGCGCCCAGCTTCCCTTCCACATTTCACAATGAACGTAACACACTAGTAATATCAAATATCTGCTGAGCACTTATCATTCCTCAGGGCCGCCTTAAACTTTCACATTGTCCAATGCATCTTTCTCACAACAACGTGCCAAATACAATTATTCTCCCCCATCTTACGGATGAGGAAAATGAGTTTTAGAAAGCTGATTTGCCAGTGGTCACAGAAATTTCAAGAGGCAGAGCCAGAACTAAAAGCTGCATGTCTTAAAACCACAGCCCGTGAGAGCGCTTCAGGAAGGGAGCTTGCTCACATCCCGGCATCTCACTCGCTGTGGGGTCGGGTGGGGACCGAGCTCCCTGAACTGGTTGTATTTGATCCCAAGTCAGAGACCGAAGAGCTCCCGAGGACACATCTCTCTCCGGGTGTGGTTCCCCTAGAAAGAAGAGTCACAGGTAACAGCAGAGACCGTGTTGCTCAAGAAACAGAAGGATCATTGTTCTGGAATAAGTCGCGTGATCAGCTTGTCAGGCTTACATGAGTGTTTTATGTTTGGACAAATTTCAGAAACACAAAGATGAACTATTCAACTTCAACATGTATACCCTAAAATAGACACACATCATCAGTACGATGTATTAATATATAAATGGAAAGTGGAGAAGAAGAAAACCGGTTTGTTTCTGTTATATTTTCTTATCCTAGTATCTAGTTGACCCGGGCTTTTAAACCTGTTTCCAAAGCAGGGCCTCCGGCCTCACTGTGTTCACGAGCTGTTTACCTTCGTCCTGCCTACCTCCACGATTTGCTCAGCTGTTTCCAACCTCCCCGATCCTGGCGAGGGCTCACACCTACACCTCGAGGCCTTTGACCACATTTCCCTCAAGCTGACATTTGTTTCCTTCCTTGGCTATAAATTGCCAAAAATTGGCTCCCAGGCCTCCAGCTAATCATGTGGCCTAGTACACCCTCAGTACAGGACGCTGTTCCAGGGCCAATCTGCAAGTTCAAAGATTCCCTAGTTTGCTTCAGTTCTGTTAGAGAGGATTGGACAATTGGAGTTAGATCTTCCCTCTGCTCACACTGAGCGTGATAACTGACGTCTACACCTGGAACTGAAATAGTTCCAGGAGGCATCTCCTCAGTACATAGTTTTTCTTAGTGTGGCCCTTTGGGGCTTACAAAGTCAACAGTGTCAACTTTTTCAGGGAACACTTACTGGACACTGGCTGTGTGTCCAACACTCTATTAGACTAGTTTAAGAGGTACGAAGATGAATAAGTTAGCCTCAGGCAATCTGAGGAGTCAGTGAACAAAGCCGGTTCATGATGGAACCAAGGAAGGAAGAAGAGAGTCAGAGCTTTGCCCGTTCTGATACCTTCTTCTACAAAAGAGACGGCTTCATCTGTGGTGACTCTGAAGAGTCAGAAGTGAGATCATCATTCCTACACTCATCCTTTCTGGAGAGTTTGTCTGTTCTCTTTCTACACTGCCACTGGTTCCTCATCAACAGTAAATGGACATGTGTTGTGCTTTTTCGAAATAGCATTTACCTTATGCACGTTTCCTTCTGAATAATCTTTATTGCTTCCTATTTGCTGTCCTTCCCACCGTAGTCTCTGACCTGAGCCCCTCTGTGTAAGCCACTCTGCGTCTCGTCTGTGAAGGCACAAGGTCAGAATGCCACCTGACAGGTGCCAATGCACATACTGGGGATATAACAGTGTCTTGTTACTTTGTGCCTGAGACGGACATCTCCCTATAATTTCCTCTCTAGTGGGTATATTCTATTGCGTTGTCTTGTGTTACAAACAAACAAAAAGTGTTATCAAGGACCTGGGATTCTGTCTTTCCATCTATCTATATTTCTATAATTGTTTTTCCTTGAGAAAGTAAGCACTTTCTCTCAGAAGTGAGGTAGGTCTGTCATGACTCTGGAATTAGAAGGCCTGAGTTAAAGCAGGATGGCGCTCAGGAACTGTGTCAGCCAAGAGAGTCATTTCATCTTTCTGGGCCTTGAAATCTGGGCATGAGATCAGCAGCAACACAGATTAGGGAGAGTATAAAGTGGAATACGGTGGGAGACTGAACAAGGCCACATGTTGAGTCAGGGCACAGATGGGGCTCAGAGCAGCTCCCAGGTTTTCTCCACTGTCCCCCCTTTCCCGAGAAAGCTCCACTGTGAAACTCTCCAGCATGACTTCTTTTTCTCTGTATTATTTAGGCACTTTTTTTTTGTAGAGACAGAGTCTCATTTTGTTGCCCTCGGTAGAGTGCCATGGTGTCACACAGCTCACAGCAACCACCAGCTCTTGGGCTTAGCCGATTCTCTTGCCTCAGCCTCCTGAATAGCTGGCACTACAGGGGCCCGCCATAATGCGCGGCTCTTTTTTTCTTGTTGCAGTTTGGCTGAGGCCGGGTTTGAACCCACCACCCTCGGTATATGGGGCCGGCACCTTACCGACTGAGCCACAGGCGCCCCCCCATTTAGGCACTTTCTAGCCTAACCAAATGTACTGTTCTACGAATACCACAGGGACACAAATCTTTATCTCTTTAAACTCATAGTCATGGATTTGGGGGCCTGAGTGTTATGTGATGTGCGACTTCAGGAGGCAGCTAGACCCCCACACAGTTGTGAGGTGAGGTTTAACTCGAGCTATGGACATCTAGAGGTGCAGAAGCGGGGGTCCCTAAGCTGATGAGCTCTTGCAGCCTCCAGCTGGGCCCTATGGCTCTTTCACGAGCATCGCTGCATCCAGTGGTACCCAACCAGTTCTCCCGGACGTCTCCCAGCCCAGCTTCCTGCATTTTCCATGCTTGCTTCATTCTTTGCCTGAGGATTGCTGAATGCTGACTCTCTTCCTCCTTTCTGGATACCAGGTCTCACGCTGGGCTGGCTGGCATTGCTCCCAGTTAGGCCAGGGCCCTGGGCTTTCCTCTCGTGAGAGTCTTTCAGCAGGAGGGACCAGCGGAATCTCTGAACATTCCCAAGGTCTCCATTTCAAGATCCTTCTCCTTAGGCTGTGGCCATGCTACATTCAACCTTGAGCCCCCAAATCCAGGTAGAGAGAGCCTGGCTCTCTAATCCGAGGGGACAGTTTGTGAGACTCTGCTCTGGGCCCCTCTGCACCTTCAGAAGGATGGGCCTGCTCTCAGAGGACACTGGGCGGCATTTGGCCACACTGTCTCCCTTCTCCTACTTTGATTCTTTTTTTTTTCTTAACAAAACCTGGCTGAGGAATGTTTGTGATTTTTAAGGGGAACAAATTCATGATTTTTATGTGCTTTCCTGTTCAACATCAGAACCAACATTGCCAACAGGAGATCCTACGTGGCAAGCAGATTTTTCTGCTTCTGCCCTCTTTTTGTCCATATGTTTCCTTTTCTCTCATTTTAAAAATGAACATACAGTGAAACTGGCTCCTATTTTGGTGTTTGGGTTCATGAATTTTAACATACGCATACAGTCATGTAATGTCACTGTGGTCAGGGTACCTCCCCGCCATACCTCTCTTCTCAAATCCCCACCCCTTCTGCCTCTGACAACCCCTGGCAAACCCCTCTATAGTTTTTCCATTTCCAGAATGACATATAAGTGAAATCATAGAGTTTGTATTGTCTTGAGTTTAGTTTATTTCTGTTACCATAATGTATGAGAAGTTCATTCATGTTGTGTATCTGAATAGTTTGCTCCCTCTCATTGCCGAGTCCATCATGCGGATGTATGACAGTGGTTTATTCATCCACCTGCCACGGATATTTGGGTGGTTTTGGATTTGGGTGATTATATGTAATCCACTATAAACATTTGTGTGTAGCATTTTTTATGAACATAAATTTTTATATTTTTGTAGTGAAGGCCCCAGGGCACACTGATTGGGTCATATGATAAGTGGATGTTTTATTTTTTAACTTTTTTCATACTATGGAAAAGAGTAGCTGGATCACTTTGCATTCCCACTGGCAATGTATGAAAGTCCCAGATTTTCCACATTCTTTGAAGCACTGATTATTAATTGTCAGTATGTTTCAATTTTAGCCATTTTAATAAATGTGTCATGGAATCTTATCTTCATTTTATTCACATTTCCCAAATAGCTAGAGATATCATCTTTCCCTGTGCTGATTTTGCATCTTTTGATCTACTTTGGTAAAATGTCTATTCAAGCCTTTTGTGCACTTTTAAAACTATTAATATTTTGAGGGGGTTTTATATCTTCCAGATGTGAGTGCAGAATATGTCAGATATGTGATTTTCCAATATTTTATCCTAGTCTGTGGCTTATATTTTCATTCTCTTAAGGGAGTATTTTGCAGAGCAAAGCTATTTCATTTTGATAAAGAACAAAACTTATCAATTTTGTTGTCATAACCAAGAACTCTTTGCTTAATTCCAGGTCACAAAGATTTGCTCCTGTTATTTCTAAAAGTTTATGGTTTAATGTTGTAGTTGAAGACTTACCATCTATTTTAGTTAATTTTTGTATTGGGGCATGCGGTTTAAATTGTAGTTCTTTGCACTTATGTATACATTTGTCCATTTTGTTTTGCTAAAACAGAATATCACAGACTGGTAATTTATTTTTCAAGAGAAAGTTATATCTCATAGTTCAACATCAAGGTACCAGCATCTGGTGAGAACCTTCTCACTGTACCATCCTGTGGTAAGAGGACGAGATGGCACAAGAAAGCAGAGAGGGGACGTAATTCACTCTTTCCTTGCGAGCTAGTCACCTCTAAAAGGTTCCCCTTCTCAACACTATTGTAATAGGGGTTAAGTTTCCAGCTCATGAACTTTGAAGGACAGAACTGTCCTTTCTCCATTGAATTTTCTTTATTCCTTTGTGGAAAAAAGAAATTGACTATCTGTGTGGATCAATTTCTGGAGAAAGTTATATTAATCAATTGACTATCTGTGTGGATCAATTTCTGGAGTCTCTATTCAGTTCCATATATCTATGCATCTTTCCCTTCACCAACACCATACTGTTTTGATTATCATAGTTTTTATTAAGTCTTAAAATTGATTGTATAATTCCTCTGACATAGTTTTTCACTTTCATCATTGTTTTGGCTATACTAATTTCTTTGCCTTTCCATATAAAATTTAGACTGAGGCTGCCATGTCTTTAAAATACCCTGTAGTAATTTTGATTGAAATTATACTCAATCTGTGGATTTAAGGATAGTTGACATCTTCCCCATTCCCAAGCATAGTATGTCTTTCCATTTATTTAGATATTCTTTTACTCCTTTTCATCAACTTTTTGTAGTTCTCAGCATATAAAGTAGATAGATGCTATTGAGAAGAGTGTATTTAGCCTTTACGTGTTTGGCGATTTTTCCTGATATTTTTCAACTAAATTTATTTCTAGTTTAATTCTACTGTGGTCAGACACCATTCCTTCTATCATTTCAATTCTGGTCAACTTGTTAAAGTTTATTTTTGCCCACAATATGATCTGTCTTTGTGAATTTCATATGTGCACTTAAAAAGTGCTTCTTATGTGCTTTTCTTGAGTAGAATGTTGTATAAATGCCAACTAGGTTGAGTTGGTTAATAATGTTGTTTGAGTTTTCTATGCCCTTATTGAATTCCTCTGTAATTTCTATGGATTACTGAGAAAGAGATTTTGAAATCTCCACCAAAATTGTGGATTTGTCCACTTCACCTTTCAGTTATGTCAGTTTTTTACTCTTATATTTTGAAACTCATTGTTAGTTGCACAAACTTCAAAAACAGTTATTTCTTTTGAGTGAATTTTTTATCACGATGTCATGTCCCACTCTTTAGCCCAGGGAATTTACTTTGCTCAGGGGTCTACTTCATCAGATGTTAAGAAAGCCCCTTCAATTTGCCTTTGATTAGTGTTTGCATGATATATCGTTTTGATTCTTTTTTCTTAATTTCAAAGTATGACGGGAGTATAGATTTTGGTTGCATACATCATTTTTATAATCCTTGAGTCATGGTCATAAGATTACCTGTCACCTAGCCAGTGTTCACTGTACCCACTTGGTAGGTTCTCACAATCCCCTCCTTTCCCTACCCCCTTGATTTCCTTCTCTGTAATTTGACATATTGCAGCGACATTTACCACATGCATGGTCTTCAGTTAGTTACAATAGTGAGTACATAAGGTGGATCTTTTTCTCTATTCTTTAGATACTTTGCTTAGAATAATTGTCTCTAGTTCCATCCAAATTATTGGAAAAGGCATTAAATCATCCTTCTTTATGGGTGAGGAGTATCCCATTATATACATACACCACATGCTGTTAATCTACTCATGAATTGATGGGCACTTAGGCTGATTCCACATCTTTGCAATTGTGAATTGTGCTGCACTAAACATTTGAGTTCAGGTATCTTTTCCTTTGGGTCAATACCCAGTAAGTGGGATTGCTAGATCACATGGTAGATCTACTTTTAGTTCTTTGTGGTATCTCCATATTGTTTTCCACAGACTTTGCACTAGTTTGCAGTCCCACCAACAAAGTAGAAGCATTCTTTTCTCTCTGTATCCATACCAGCATCCATTATTTTTGTACTTTTTAATGAAAGTGATCCCAACTAGCATAAGGTGATATCTCATTGTGGTTTTAATTTACTTTTATGTTATTTCATTTGAAATTAATTTCTTGTAAATAGCACATAGTTGATTCATTTTTAATCCATGCTGACTATGGCTTTTAGTTGATACATTTAGGACATTTGTATTTGATGTAATCATTGTGATTTTAGATCTATCGTTTTATGTTTTTTATTTGTTTCCTCTATTTCTCATTCCTTTCTTTTCCATTCCCTGAATTTTTGTTTACGCAGACATTTTTAATACTTAATTTTAATTTATCTAATGTGTTTTTAACAATATGTCAATATACACATATAACTTTTTAGTAGCTGTTCTAGGGATTATAATCTACATACTTAATTTTTCATTGTTCTCACAGAAAAAGTATTTCACGACTTCAAGTAGAATATAAAAACCTCACCACCACATAGATCTCTTTATCTTCCCCCTTTTATGTTATAACTATTTTACAAATTACATTTGAACATTTCAAAAACCCCACATGACACTTTCTAATTTTTGCTTTCAACCATTCAATATACTTAGAAAACTCAGGAGAAGAATAGTCTACTATATTTACCATCTCTGTGCTCGTTCCTCTTTCCTGATCTTGCAGGTTTCCCTCTGGTATTACTTCCCTTCTGTCTGGAGATTTTCTTCACTGTCTCAGGTCTGTTGATAACACATTCTTTTGGCTTTCCTTTACTTGACAATGTTTTCATATCCCCTTTATTTCTGAGGAATATTTTCACTGGATATAGAATTCTGGTTGACAGTTTTTTTTCTTCAAATATTTCTTCAGTTATTCTTTAGTAAACACAAGTTCTGGAGAACACTGAGATTGCTTTTGCAGACCTGAAAACAGAGTCTGTTTCATTTTATCTTTTTATGCTAAGAAGATAAATGATGAAATGGTCATTCAAATATTTATTTACACTTCTGCATTTGCCCTCAAGATTTCAAAGTAGGAAAGCTACTACAGCAAACATAAAATTTTCACTTGTGATAATATGAGATGTTGAGCCAGTGTAGCTCAAGATCACAGCCTATCACTCTTTTACTGAATTGGTCTTTTTCCCACAATATATCAAAAAGTCATATTATCTCTCATTATAGTTACAATTATAACTTTCATTTTTTTCATCCTTTTATAATCATATCTTCATCATTGCCCTGGCTAGAGATCATTAGTTTAAAAGTAAAAACCAAAAAAATCTCTGTGTTCATTAATAATACCACCTGCCTCCCTCACTGGGCTGCTGTCTAAACAAGAATTAATGATAATACTAAAACTGTTGGCTACTTAGGTATTTATTGAAGTAAGAGAAAATAGCAATATACTTCTTGAAATATGAAGAAAATATCGATTCTAGCTATCAGTGTGGCTTGAACCCATGTATTCCTCAATACATGTTACTCCCATCTAATCTGAGGTTCTCATTTGACCAAGAGTCCCTTCCTCACTTCTATCCTTTCCCCTATGGACCTTGAGAATTTAAGTTTAGCCTTTAAGACTCAATTGTCACCCCCTTTTAGGGAGACTATTCTTCATTTCCTCTTCCCCCACTGTGGTAGAATAGTAGGACCCCACATATATTTATGCCCTAATCCCTAGATCCTAGAATATATTACCCTACTTAATAAGAGGAATATTACAGATATGATTAAGTTGATGACCACAAGATTGGACAATTATACAATATTATTCTAGTGGTCCCAATCCATTCCCATGAGTTCTTAAAAGCAGAGAGGACCTTTTCTGGCTGTGGCCAGAGGGAGACTTGACTAAGGAAGAAGGTCAGAGAGATCCAAGGTTTTTGGCCTTGAAGATGGAGGAATGAAGCCACGAGCCAAAAAAATGTGGGCACCCTCCAGTAGCTGGAAAAGACAAGAGAATAGTCTTCCCTTAGAGCCCTCCAAGAAAGGAATACAGCCCTGCTGACACCTTGGTTTTAGCCCCATGAGACCTGTGTTAGACTTCTGACCTACAAGACCATATGTACTAAATTTGTCTTCTAAGCCACTCAGTTTGTGGTAGCTTGTGACAGCAGCTATAGAAACTGATCCAATGTCCTCCAGGTTCAGTTAAAATGTAATTGTCACAAGCTTTTGCTGCATTTCACACATACTGCTAACAATACATTACCACACAGCATTCACCGTACCTACTGATTTCATCTGCTTATTTGTTCCTTGCTATAGACTTTGAATGCCTTAAAAGCAGGTATAGGTTTTATGCATGGAACTGGGGCTCTGTGCATTCATCATTTATTATGCAAAACAGTTATTGAGTCATCACTTCACACCAGGTTCTGGGATAGACTGAAAATGCATATTAACGTTGCCCTTTCATTCCAGTCTCCTGCTTGTGACTTGTTATTAAAGAAATTGGGCAGGAATCAGACATAATAAAGATGGGTGACTTCACCCAGACGCAGACCCTAACAGCATTTCTATCTTTAGATCTGGCAGTCAGAGGACATTAAAGACATATTTATATCCACAAAATCTTTCCAGTGAATCAGTGAGGTTATTTTGAGAAATGCGATGGGCCACAAAGAAGGGGGAGAAACAGCAGAAAGGAAATGCAATTGCTTATTTTTCACAGAAAGAGTGTCAGGCAGGAGGCATCAAGCAATGTTGCCCAGGACACCATCAGACAGATAGCTATTTCCAAGCCAAGTTATGGATCATATTAGCACTGTTTGTCTAAGAAGCCAAAGAGATAAGATCAGCTTTGGGGTGAATGCGTGCTCTTGGCGGCTCTTTGCAAGAGGCACCCACCAGTCACCTCGTCAGCATCAGGTCTAGGAGGTTTCTCTGTCTCTTCCCCTTCCTCCCTCTCTTTGCACTAGACTTTCATATGCAGATGGTGCCTCCACCCCAGCAGCTCCTCTAAGTAACCTTTTCTATAGGTATACACCTACCTAAAAAAAAAAAAAAAGGTAGTTTATACACGTCAGACTTGGTATCTCGCCCTCTATATACGGAGAACTTTGCCGTTCCTGGAAAGTTATCTGGGCATGCAATCCTATTTTATAATTTGCCTTATCAATGAGATAATCATTTTCCTGCACGTTTACCTAATCTGTTCTCAGCATTGCAAAGCAAGGGATTAAGTGTTGATCTGTGAGCACACACATGGCCCTGGTTAACTCTTTTTTTTTTTTTAACAAGTGAACAGTTTATTAGGAGTTAAACAAAGATATGATGTGATACAGTACAAGCAAGACACTCAA
>CAUYRH010154368.1:0-15788 GCA_963574655.1 Perodicticus potto
GAGGCGGCGGCCTGGCTTGGCCTGGCCTGGCCTGTCAGGGTGCGGGCGGCGGCGGCTTCAGCACCATGTCCTTGCAGTACGGGGCGGAAGAGACGCCCCTCGCCGGCAGTTACGGCGCGGCTGATTCGTTTCCAAAGGACTTTGGCTACGGCGTGGAGGAGGAGGAAGAAGAGGCGGCAGCGGCGGGCGGCGGGGTTGGGGCGGGGGCCGGCGGTGGCTGTGTCCCGGGGGGAGCTGACAGCTCCAAGCCGAGGATTCTGCTCATGGGGCTCCGACGCAGCGGCAAGTCCTCCATCCAGAAGGTAAGTGGGGCCGTTCGGGGCCCTTCCCGCCCCGAGGGCTCAGGTGGCCGCGGAGAGGAGGTCCCTGGAGGGTGGCGGTCGGGGTTGGCCTGGAGCTGCGACCCAGTGTACTTTCTCCTCTTCTCCGTGAGCGTGGAGCCACTGCAGGGGCCCGCGCCAGGACCCTGACTTCTGTGTCCACGCCCAAGTCAGCTGAGGCCGGGTGGGTCGCTGGAGGGAGGCAGGTGTTGAAAGGCACCGCCCAAGACCTCGGTGCCCTGGAACCCAGCCCGTGTGTCTTTTAGGAAACTGAGACGTACTCTCCGGTTCTCACCGGAGAACTTCGCGGACTCTCTCCCGTACCCCTTTTTTTATTTGTTCCTCTCACTTCAGGTGACCTGACTTTGCAGGGATTCCCAGACCAGCCCCAAGGGAGCAGCGTCAGAAAGAGTTGTGACTAAGGCACTGGACATTCTAATGCTTGTTCTTGTTACTAGTATAGAAGAAACTTCCCTGTAACATTTTTGGGAATTGGGTACTAATATCTCAACTATTTTAGTACTTGTGGCTTGGTGAGTGTAATTATTGGTAATATTCTCCCGTAGGCTGTGGTTATAAAAATCTGAGATTTTGCGAATGTTTTGTAGACCTACATCAGGGCATTTGTTTTTACTTTTGGTCTCAATTGAACGAATGGAGGGAGGGCTGTACGCTTTTTAAGGGGAAATAAAGGCAAGGTTGACTTCCTCCATTAGACACAGTGAGCTAGTAATAAAACTAGACACCCTGTCTTTTCCTTTCCCCCTCTCCACTCTGTTACAGAGATCTATCCAAAGTAAGTTTGTGTATTTTGTAGACGTGATGTTTTCAAAAAGGAGCCTTCTTTTGAACTTGCTGGATTACTGTGTTTTATTTAACTTGCTTTTTTCCTCTGCAGCAAAACTTGGGTATATTTATGAGAAGTTTTAGCAAATCTTTAGCAAAATATCTTAGTTCTTTTCACCTGTTATAAAACCTTGGGAATAACTGTTCATTTTTCTCTTTTAGAAAGTAAGTTAGGCTTGTGTTAAGATTGTATGGGTTATGGGTTTTGATTATTGTGGTCCTTAACAATTGCCTTTACTATCTCTTCTCTCATGGGAGCTACCTTTTCCCTGTTAACTCCCACGGGCCCCCTCCCCAACCCTCCCGGACATTTTTGCTTACTATTTGCTAGAGTTATTTGTCTTTGTTTTATTTCTTCCACAAGATTGCAAAGTCAGTGAAAGTAGGGTCCAATCTGTTTTCTTTCTTTTTTATTACTGAGCCAGGCACTTGAGTAATTTTTGAATCAACAAAACTTCTTAAGCTTTGGCTACAAAGCTTTTATAATCTTAAAGCATATTTTGGCAGAATTAATACAATTTAACCCTCTCACTAGAAAACAAAAACACCAATGTAGGTGAGAGATAGTGCTACTACTAGTACTGTTCAGGGCAAAAACACCAATGTAGGTGAGAGTGTTACTTCTAGTACTGTTAAGATTGGGAACAAAGCAGAAAAGTTTTAGCTCCAAAGTACATTTAATGGAAATTAATTTGGTGTTATCTTTTGTGAGAAATAAAAGGATAGCAAGTACCAGTGGATTCACCACTCAGTTTTTACCTCTAAAAAAACCAGTTTTTCCATAGGATCAAATTTTTTATGTTAAACCAGGGAAGTTTTGAATTTAAATTCTGAAGTTGAATGGTCACAAAACTTTCTGGTTTCTTTTAACAGGTGGTGTTTCATAAGATGTCACCCAATGAGACTCTCTTTTTGGAAAGCACCAACAAGATTTATAAAGATGACATTTCCAATAGCTCCTTCGTAAATTTCCAGATATGGGATTTTCCTGGGCAAATGGACTTTTTTGACCCAACCTTTGATTATGAGATGATCTTCAGGGGAACAGGAGCACTGATATATGTCATTGATGCACAGGTAGTCACGAATGATTATGTTTACTGCTCTTCTCTGTGGCAAAAAGATGTAGAAACAAAGGAAAGTTGTTTATCTTCTTTGCCATATGCTTGCAGCTTATTTCTTTGGCACTAAATTCCCTGATAGTATAAGAACTGCAGTTGCAGAGGTGCTATGGGAGCAGGCATGCTGTTTTCCAAATACAGAATGTCAGATGATTAGAAGATGTGATTTTACATTCTTGGGTTCTACTTTTGAGAAGCTAACACTGTCTTTCTACTTTCATTGGTTAATATAACAATAGTGACATCACTCACTGAAAAGATTCCCATCCCATAATATAAAAAATATGAGAATTAGAATCAGTAGATTTAGAGCAGTTTCTTTAACTGTTCAAATTGAACTTAGCCCAGTCAACATTTTTTTGAGGGCCTCACATGTAGTACGCAGTCACATAAATGGAATATATCCCTATCTTTAAGAAGCTTACTTTTTATAAGCTTAAGCATTAGTTAGGAATGCTTTCTGAGTGCCAGGCTCTATATAGTGGGTGCTTTTACATACGTGATTTAATTTAATTTAGTCTTCATAGTATTGTGAGATATATATTGTAATTCCTGTTTACAGATGAGTAAACTGAGATCACAAGAATTTAAGCAACTTGCTTAAAGTTACATATCTAATAAATGGCAGAGCTGGGATTACTTTAAAAAAATCCATTGGGAAGAAATATGCATCTCCTTATTCCTTTCTTTATATTATCAGTATTAAAAATTATATAAGCATTAACTTGGTATTGAATTTTTTAATCTTGAAGAGCTATTTAGTGATATAAGTTAATATATTTGAATGTTTGAATATTTACGAATAATTTACGAATAATTAGGATATTTTCTGTGTTTGGGGAAAGAGGTGGTTTGAGGCACTCTTAGCTTGTTGTCCTTTGTAAGATTTCTTTTTAAAAAATGTTTTGTTCTGACTTACAGGATGACTACATGGAGGCTTTAACAAGACTTCACATTACTGTTTCTAAAGCCTACAAAGTTAATCCAGATATGAATTTTGAGGTTTTTATTCACAAAGTTGATGGTCTGTCTGATGATCACAAAATAGAAACACAGAGGGACATTCATCAAAGGGCCAATGATGACCTTGCAGATGCTGGGCTAGAAAAACTCCATCTTAGGTAACAACATGTGTGTTTGCTACCAGAGCCCTGAACAATGTGTAAATGTATTCCCATCTCTGTCATTACAAACACTGTAGCTATCTGTTACTGGAAAGCGCTTTCCTAAATCTATAATGTTTTCGATTTCTTATTTGTCGAATACCAAGCTGTTTTGGGAGCCTGATGTTTTTGAGAAGTTACTTTATCTACTTCTTATGTTTTCCTGGAGATTGAAGTTCGTATGAAGTGTTTCCATTGGTGCTTTTCCAAGTTCATCTCAAGAGACTGGAGTCAGGCTATTTCTTCATGACATAAGTCTACTTTGGGACTCCCTAGTCCTGCCTCCAGTGAAAGGAATCACTTGTCACATTTGTTGAAGATTGTAGACATCTATAGGTTGAGTCTTTTTTTTTCTTTTGAGACAGAGTTTCAAGCTGTCACCCTGGATAGAGTGCTATGGCATCACAGCTCACAGCAACCTCTAATTCCTGGACTTAAGCCAGTCAGCTGCCTCCGCCTCCCAAGTAGCTGGGACTACAGGCGCCCGCCACAACGCCCAGCCATTTTTTGGTTGCAGCCGTCATTGTTGTTTGGCGGGCCCAGGCTGGATTTGAACCTGCCAGCTCAGGTGTACATGGCTGGCGCCTTAGCCGGTTGAGCCACAGGCGCCGGGCCTATAGGTTGAGTCTTGACAGTGTCTTTCTCAGTAATGAAGAGATAACATTTTCAAGTCTGGACTAACTCTGAGGTATCTTAGGTTTTAAAACACTATACTTTTATGAAACTCTAAAGTTTG
Organism: Perodicticus potto; assembly: GCA_963574655.1. Taxonomy (NCBI): domain Eukaryota; kingdom Metazoa; phylum Chordata; class Mammalia; order Primates; family Lorisidae; genus Perodicticus; species Perodicticus potto. Next base: position 4,187 of record CAUYRH010154368.1, read on the forward strand.
GATTAGGTTGGTTTATCCCATTAATTTGCATAATGCTGCCATTAAATGTAAAGGACTGCTGGTTTATAATTAAATATTGCTAAGTCACTACTAAAGAATAGCTAGTAGGTAGGATTGATTTATGTATTTTCATTCTAAAAGTATATGAAGAATATTTTTATACATCTTATTTTTTGTGACATGGGTAGAAATGAATATTCAAAAGTACCCAAGAAAGTGTTCTCTTGATGAGATAAGCAGCCTAAAGAGGTAACAAGGGAGATACTCAAGCATAGTTATTTCTCTATCCGTGGTCTATTACAGGTACTTCTGTTACAGGCTCAAGTCATCCCTCATTTTTACCTCTTACTATTCCGTGCGCCTCAGGCTCTAAGGTCTTTTGGCCTTGGTTTTGGAAACCATTGACCTGTAATTCTCTGGATTAAATTTTTAAAAAATTTAAAAATAATTCATGCTTAAAAAGATAAAAATTCAGCAGTGTCTGTAAGAGAAAGTACCTTTCCATAAAATTCCTCAATCTAATTTTTTTAGAATCTATTAGTAATAGTTTTTATCTAGACTTTAAGCCAGGCTTGTCCTCTGTTCCCCAGTACCCTTAAGGATCCTTCTGATTCTCTTTACTCCATGTCTGTGTCCCTTTCCAGGGTATCTCACCCTAGTGGTTCAGGCCTCCTTTTCCCAGTATCATATAGGGCCCTAGGCCTTGTAAATGTCAATAGAATTTGACGTTAACTTGCTATTTATTACCCCCAGCCTGTGGATGAGGGTCTATTTGATTTCTGCTTTGTAGAAACTAACCTTACTAAAATTCCCTGTGCATTGATGATTCTCCCTGTCTCATCTGCCTCCAGACCTTATCGGCCTGCAGGATCTTCTCACTTCACTAAACTGTTTGCCTAAAGGAGACACTAAAATATTCCTTTCTCACTGTACCTATGGGATCATCTTGGCCTTGTTTCAGTACTCTCACATTTAGAGTAGAGCCCTTTTTTGCATAGGGTTGAGTTCTTCGGTCAGCTTCTTAAAAGTTTCTTCTTTTATTATTATTTAATTTATGTATTTGCTTGCATACCCCTATGAGCCCCCTAAGAAATCTTTAAATTACCTATAAAGTGGCTCGGCGCCTGTGGCTCAACGGGCTAAGGCGCCAGCCACGTACACCTGAGCTGGCGGGTTCGAATCCAGCCCGGGCCCACCAAACAACAATGACGGCTGCAACCAAAAAAAAATGGCCGGGCATTGTGGCCGGCACCTGTAGTCCCAGCTACTTGGGAGGCGGAGGCAAGAGACTCGCTTGAGCCCAGGAATTGGAGGTTGCTGTGAGCTGTGATGCCATGGCACTCTATTCAGGGTGACAGCTTGAGGCTCTGTCTCAAAAAATAAATAAATAAATAAATAAATAAATAAATAAATAAATAAATAACCTATAAAGTGGTATGTATAGTTTTTGTCTGACTTTGTCATACATACGTGTGAATGTATTGTGGCTGCAACTATATAATGAAGAGTATACTCCCCGAGTGAAAAAGCAGGTAGAATTATCCACCGTGTTTAAATTGTTAAAGGTTTGCTCTGTTCTCTCTGTCTCTGTCTCTCACTCAAATACGATGTGTTAAATCTACATATGTTACTTCTCCACTGTATATCCTTTTAGATCTCCAGACTCCTGTTTCATTATCAGTAGGACCCCTGTTCCCATTCTCCTTGATTTTTTTTTTTTTTTTTGAGACAGTCTTAAGCTATCACCCTGGTTAGAGTGCCGTGGTGTCATAGCTCACAGCAACCTCAAACTCTTGGGCTTCAGCGATTCTCTTGCCTCAGCCTCCCAAGGAGCAGGGAGCTGGGACTACAGGTGCCCGCCACAATGCCCAGCTATTTTTTGGTTGTAGTTGTCATTGTTTGGTATGCCTGGGCTGTTATTTAAACCTGCCAGCTCTGGTATATGTGGCTGGCACCCTAGCTGTTGAGGTACAGGCGCCAAGCCAGTATGCTTTTTGTATAAATTCTAAACACCAGTCGTATTCATTTGTTTAGTCAATAAATACTTAATGGCAGACAGGGTAGCTAATGTAATCCTAGCACTCTGGGAGAAGTGGACAGAAATGGGAGTATCACTTGAACTCAGGAGTTCGAAACCAGCCTGAGTAGGAACAAGACACTGTCTTTACTAAAAATAGAAAAATTAGCTAATGCACTGGCACGTGCTTATAGTCCCATCTACTGTGGAGGCTGAGGCAGGAGGATTGCTTGAGCCCAGGAATTGGAGGTTGCAGTGAGCTGCAATGATGCCACTGCCCACTGGCTATGGCAAAAAAGCAAGACTCTGTCTCCAAGAAAAATAAACCCCCCAGGGCAGTGCCTGTGGCTCAAAGGAGTAGGGTGCCAGCCCCATATGCTGGAGGTGGCGGGTTCAAACCCAGCCCCGGCCAAAAACTGCAAAAAAAAAAAAAAGAAAAATTAAACCCCCCAAATCTAAATATGTATGCTAAGGACAGTGGGCTTGCAGCTATAAGCAAGACTAACAAAGTCTTTTTCCTCATGGACCTATATTCTCTAATGATACAGCTGGAAAGCACCTATAATTAAATACATAGTATAATAAGTACTTACCAATGTTATGAAAAACAAATTAGGGGAAAAGTAGAATCAGGTACAGGAACAATATTTTAGGTAGGGTGGTCAGGAAAAAACAATTGATAAGACATTTAAAAAGTTTTCTTAGGCTGCCTCAATGCCTATAGTCTTAACACTCTGGGAGGCCAAGATAGGAGGGTTGCTTGAGCTCAGGAGTTTGAGACCATCCTGAGCAAAACGAGGCCCTGCCTCTACTAAAACTAGAAAAAGTTAACCAGCATCATGGTGGGATTTGGTAGTCCCATCTACTTGGGAAGCTGAGGCAGAAGGATCACTTCAACCTGGGAGTTTGAGGTTGCTGTGAGCTAGGCTGATGCCACAGTACTATTGCCTGGGTAATTGTCTGAACAAAAATTTTTTTATAGGTGGATCTTGCTGTGTTGCCTGGGCTAGGGTGCAGTGCAGTGGCTATTCACAGGTGCAGTTGTAGCTCAAGATAGCCTTTAACTCCTGGGCTCAGGTGATCATCCTCCAGCTTCAGCCTCCCAAGTAGCTAAGATTGCAAACACATGCCACTGTGCCCAACAAGGAGGTGACATAGAAGAAACCTAAATTATATTCTTTTTTTCCCCACTCCGAGACAGAGTCTCACTATGTTGTTCTCGGTAGTGTGCCGTGGCATCACAGCTCAACAACAACCTCAAACTCAACAACCTTAAACTCTTGGGTTTAAGCAGTTCTCTTGCAGCCTCCTGAGTAGCTGAGACTACAGGCGCCTGCCACAATGCCCGGCTATTTTTTTGTTGTAGTTGTCCTTGTTGTTTAACAGGCCCAGGCCAGGCTCGAACCTGCCAGCCTCAATGTATGTGGCCAGCTCCCTAACCACTGAGCATGGGCACTGAGTCCCTAAATTGTATTCTTATTTAATAAATGTCACATATCTCTTCTAGCTTTCTTTTGGTTTTTAATCTTGGTTTTTGTCTTAGCTATGTGCTTTGAAACCGTGCTTTTTGGATTGGACTACAAAGAGGTGAATATTCAAGTTTCTGCATCTGAAAATGCTTTCTTGGGCACTACCTCAGTTGTCCTCAGTCTAAAGACAGTAAAGAGATGTATAGTTCCAAGCCTGGTGGGAAATTGCATTTATCTAACCTTGAACGATGGGGATGGTAGTCAGGGTAAAGAGGCTGTAATTGAGTTTTACTGGAATCACATGTTACAATTTTATGTATTATGATAGTTGTCAACCTAAGATGTTTCTCAAATTAATCAAACTATATTGTGTTTTTCAGCTTTTATTTGACTAGTATCTATGACCATTCAATATTTGAAGCCTTTAGTAAGGTGGTGCAGAAACTCATTCCACAATTGCCAACCTTGGAAAACCTATTAAATATCTTTATATCAGTAAGTGACTTATTTAATTTACTGATTAGTTTCTTATTCCATTTTTGTTAAATGTATTTGCCTTAAAACTTCTCCATAAGTCAGGTGTGATGGCTCACTCCTGTAATCCTAGCAGACTGGGAAGCAAAAGTGGGTGGATTGCCTGAGCTCAGGAGTTCAAGAGCAGTCTGAGTCAGAGCGAGACCCCAGCAGGCACTGGTAGTCCCAGCTACTTGAGAGACTGAGTTAAGTAAGAGGATGGCTTGAACCCAAGACTTTGAAGTTGCTGTGAGCTACGATTCCACAGCATTCTATTGAGGGTGACCTAGTAAGATTCTCTCTCAAAAAAACAAAAACAAAAGACTTTTCCATAAAGTGGCTGAATCAGGCTTAAAGACTGATTAATGGCATAGTTAACATGTAAAATAAATAAGAACATAAAATATGGCTTGAGCTATTATTTTCTAAGTTATTTTTCTTAGCACTCACCCTTTTTGTGTTTAAAATGAACTGATGAAAAGTTTTCTCATGCTTTCTCAAGATTCTTAATCTTTCAGAGAGAAAAGAAACAAGGTAACCAGAATTTTGGGTACTTTATTTTATTTATTTATTTATTTATTTATTTATTTATTTATTTTGGGACAGAGTCTCACTTTGTCACCCTCGGTAGAATGTTGAGTCAGAGCTCACAGCAAGCTCAAACTCTTGGGTTCAGGCGATTCTTTTGCTTCAGCCTCCCAAGAAGCTGGTACAGGCACCTGCCACAACACCTGGCTATTTTTAGAGACAAGGTCTCGCTCTGGCTCAGGCTGGTCTCGAATTTGTGAGCTTAGGCAATCCTTTAGCCTTGGCCTCCCAGAGTGCTAGGATTACAGGTGTGAGCCCCTGGCCTAGAATTTTGGATATTAAGTAAGAAGGACTTAAACATAAAAATTGTGTCTTGACATCTTCATGATATCTGTTTTCTGAAGGAAGAGTAGTAACTCAAAAAGACGGGTTTTAGGAATGTGACTTAGTTTAATCTCTACCTTATTAGAGGTCTCAGTGAAAAACTGATCTTTTTCTTTTCTTGCTATCTCTGTAATCTTAGTATCATGTTTTACATTCTTATTTTGAAGATTCAGCTTAACAAAAAAAGGATATCCCTCTAAGAAGTTTAGCATTTAGCCATTATATTTTCCAAACATTACTTTGAAAAACTCCAAGTGTGATAATCCCCACTTTGACTCTTTTGGCCTTTCAAGTTATGCTAGATGTTGTTGTCAGACTAATTCTTTTATGTTTTAATAATTGCCCTATAAAGCCTTTTTGGGAGAAGGTCATTCAAATCAGAGATTGAATATAAGATCAAATAGTAATAGAAGATTATTAAAAATGTAGCATAGCTTGATTTTTGGAGAATTTTTTTGATAAATTTTTTGTGATATCTTAGAAAATAATTCATTTAAATAAAGAGGAAGAAGAAAAATGTTTGGCAGAGCACAGAAATAATTTCACTTTTATTATTTGGTTAATAGAAGTGTCTTTTCAACCCAGTACTATTTGTTTTCTGTTATTGGGTTGTATAATTAAAAATGACCTTGTATGTTACTCAGTAATTCAAGATCTTTGGTAAGTTGCAAATTGTAATTCTTAAAAAAAAACTGAATACTTCCTCAATTTTGTTTTTCCAAGAATTCAGGTATTGAAAAAGCTTTTCTCTTTGATGTTGTCAGCAAAATCTACATTGCAACAGACAGTTCCCCTGTGGATATGCAGTCTTACGAACTTTGCTGTGACATGATTGATGTTGTAATTGATGTGTCTTGTATATATGGGTAAGTTATATACATGTTTCTGTAAGATCTTAGGTGGAAAAACTACTAGCTTGATTTGTCTAAGAGATTAATTTCTGAAGCCTTTGACAAGTGCTGTATGAAGTCAGATTGTTCTCACTGTGGTGCTTCAACTTGGAGCAGGACTTTCCTGTAAGTGGGCTGCAGGATCTTACTCCTTGAGAGGATGGCCAGGGAAATTTGGAAAGAGTCAGCGTTAGACTTATTTATCACTGAAAGTCCTTCCCACCATTATTTAAGGGATTTTAATGTGCCTTCTCAATACTGGGACTTAGCTAGATTGAAAAACGACTCATTTATTTAAAAACTGGTTTGAATAAAAAAGTATGTTCTGGTTCCTAGTTTAACTGCAGGCTTTGTAGAATAAGAGATTCTCAGTTTTTCAGAGGGCAAAGAAACAAGGTAATTAGAATTTGGGGTATTAAGTAGAAGGGCTTAAACATATAAAAATTTGACCCATGCAACTAATTTTCCAAAATAAATTTCTAAAATATGAGCTCTTCTGTATATAAATTCACCAAACTCTACATATAAATTAATAAGAAGCCAGCAAACAAATGATTTTGTAGAATAAGCGAGGACTAGTGAAAACTCTGGAGAATTACTAGCATTTCCAAAGCCAATAACATCTTCTGTACCTTGTAACAGTCCTGATTTCTTAGTATATTAACATCAGAACTTCCAAGATGATTTCAGATGTTTTAATATTTCCTTTGCTTTTTAATACCTGTGTTCCCTATCTGTTCCTCCTCTCTGCTCCACCCAGTCTAAACGTCTCCTTTACCTGTGACTCTGCCCTCACCTTGGTCTTTCTAATTTGTCAGTGTCTTTTCGCTAGCCGCCTCTGCATAAGAGAGAGCATTTGTCTAAGCTGTTCTTTACCTGTTTATTCCTATCTTCCATTTCTGTCTTTTCACTTCTGTGATTACATGTTGTCTTTTGTTTTAATTCTTTCGATAATGAAAATGAGATGTTGATTTACTATGTTACTTAGTAAAGTTTCATGTTTCTTATTCCTAATTTTAAGAATGGGTAAGTATGGCTTGGCGCCTGTGGCTCAACGGGCTAAGGCGCTAGCCATGTACACCTGAGCTGGCAGGTTCAAATCCAGCCCGGGCCTGCCAAACAACAACGACGGCTGCAACCAAAAAATGGCCGGGCGTTGTGGCAAGCGCCTATAGTCCCAGTGACTTGGGAGGCGGAGGCAAGAGACTCGCTTGAGCCCAGGAATTGGAGGTTGCTGTGAGCTGTGATGCCACGGCACTCTCTCCAGGGTGACAGCTTGAGGATCTGTCTCAAAAAAATCAGCATTCCTTTCCTAATTCCAACTAGCTACCACCTGTTGGTCGTGCATTTCCTCTATCACTCAGACCATCCTGATAACTTGAAAGTGTTGGGTTATGGCTCCACGCCTATAGCTCAAGCAGCTAAGGCGCCAGCCACATACACCAGAGCTGGTGGGTTCGAATCCAGTCTGGGCCCACCAAACAACAACAACTACAACCATAAAATAGCCGGGCGTTGTGGCAGGTGCCTGTACTACTTGGGAGGCTGAGGCAAAAGAATGGCTTAAGCCCAGGAGTTGGAGGTTGCTGTGAGCTGTGATGCCACGGTACTCTACCCAGGGTGACAGCTTGAGGCTCTGTCTCAAAAAAAAAAAAAAAAATTTTTTTTTAAAGTTTTGGGTAATAAACATGGAAAAAAAGACAAGCTTTATCCAACATGGAGCAGACGTACCTTTTAAAACCACCAAGAGCTGACACATTCTGCTTTACTTGCTGTTTTTCCGACGAGTTTCTAATCTCTGATTTTTCACCATTTGCAAAAGAATAGAATTTCCTTTAAGAACAAGCCAGAGGCGGCTATAGCTCAAGCGGCTAAGGCACCAGCCATATACACCAGAGCTGACAGGTTCGAATCCGGCCCGGGCCTGCCAAACAATCACAACTACAACCAAAAATGGTCAGGGCATTGTGGCGGGTGCCTGTAGTCCCAGCTACTTGGGAGGCTGAGGCAAGAGAATTGCTTAAGCCCAGGAGTTTGAGGTTGCTGTGAGCTGTGATGCAACAGCACTCTTCCCAGAGTGATAGCTTGAGGCTCTGTGTTAAAAAAAAAAAAAAAAAAAAAAAAAGAACAAGCCAGAATTAGTCTCTCTTATTTGGGCCATTACTATTCTCTCCCAAATAGCAGAGAGGAAAACTGCAAGTGAAATCCTGTATTCTTCGTGAACTGAGGAAGATGCATCCTATCTTTCTGTACTATAGGTGCACCTCTAACACCATGCCCTGATTCTTTATTCACAAATAATTATTGCTTGGCTTCATTCATTCACTCATTCACAAAGGATTTAATGAGCCATAATGAACCACGCAAAGGATTACCTTGGACCTGGGTGGCTACCTATCTGACTTCATATCCTCCTACTTTTCTCCTTGGTCACTCTACTCTTACCATGCTGGTTTCCTATTGTTTCCCCAAAATACCAGTACACTCTGCACCATAAATAACTGCCACCCACCCCTTTGGTGTTCTCTTAGGCCTCTGGTGATACCTGCACAGTTACAGAATTCATCATACTCTGTCTTGCCTCATAATTAATTGATGGGTAACTATCTTTCCTACTAATCTATAAACACCAAAGACAGAGACTGACTTCCATTCATAGCAGGGTGCCTCCTGCGCCTAGCAAAGCACCACGCACAATTAGATGTACTTCTATGGAATGCTGACTAACGGAGAATCTCAAAGAATCCTCACAGGCCCTGAAGGTTATTCAGCAAACTCTTTTGAGCACTTGAAACATACTAAGACCTATGCTAAATAATAGACAGTTGACAGGCTTCAGAAGCTCAACATATAGAGGGGGAAAAAAACACTCAAACACATTTACACTCTGTTCAGTACAGTAAGGGGAGTAGAAGCAATGTGTGAAGTCAATGGTTCTCAAACTTTCACGTGCACACGAGGTAAGAATCACCAGATTCCAGTGCAGCACAAAGTATGCTTCCGCCTCAGGGCTCTATGCTTACTATTCCCTCTGCCTAAAATACTCTTCCCTCAGATAACCTCATGGATCACTTCCTCATTTCATTAAGATCTCTATTTAGGGCAGCGCCTGTGGCTCAGTAATTAGGGCGCCGGCCCCATACACCGAGGGTAGTGGGTTCAAACCCAGTCCCAGTCAAACTGCAACAAAAAACAGCTGGGCGTTGTGGTGGGTACCTGTAGTCCTAACCCCTCGGGAGGCTGAGGCAAGAGAATCATTTAAGCCTAAGAGTTTGAGGTTGTTGTGAGCTGTGACGCCACAACAACCTCAAGGGCTACACAAAGTGAGATTCTATCTCTAAAAAAAAAAAGATGTAGCACCAACATACCTTATGGGCAGTGCCTGTGGGCTCAGTGAGTAGGGCGTTGGCCCCATATACTGAGGGTGGCAGGTTCAAACCCAGCCCAGCCAAACTGCAACAACAACAACAACAAAAAATAGCTGGGCGTTGTGGCAGGTAACTGTAGTCCCAGCTACTTGGGAGGCTGAGGCAAGAGAATCTCCTAAGCCCAAGAGCTGGAAGTTGCTGTGAGCTGTGATGCTATAGCACTCTACTGAAGGTGACAAAGTGAGACTTTGTCTCTAAAAATAATAATAATAATAATAAAAATCTCTACTTAGACAGGTTGGCTCTGGTCTCTCTAACAAAAACAGCCCTCCCAGGCCCCTTATCCTGATTTCTTTTTCTTTTTTTTGAGACAGAGTCTCACTATGTTGCCCTCGGTAGAGTGCCATGGCATCACAGCTAACAGCAACCTCAAACTCTTGGGCTTAAGCCATTCTCTTGCCTCAGCCTCCCAAGTAGCTGGGACTACAGGTGCCCGCCACAATGCCTGGCTATTTTTTGTTGCAGTTGTCATTGTTGTTCAGCTGGCCTGAGCCAGGTTCGAACCTGCCAGCCTTGGTGCATGTGGCTGGAACCATAACCACTGTGTTAAGGTGCCCTGATTTATTTTTCTTTATAGCACTTACCACCACTGGACATTTTCCATCTGTTTGTTTATTGTCTGCTGCTCCAGTAGAAGGTAAGCTCACACTCACAGAGTAAGTGCCACAAAATACACATAAAAGAGAAAGGGAGCCAAAACCAATTCCAGAGTTTCAATTGTACATGACTAGATGGACAGTGTGTCATCCTTATGCATACACACACACAAAAACAAAAGGGATAGTTTAAAAGGGCAAGAGGATTCATTGCAGACATAATTGAGGATCTACAGAACAAATGGAAATGCAGGTCTACCACTTAAGAGCAAAATAAGGTGTACAAATATAGATTTGAAAGCTATGTGTAATTTATAGACTGTGCCAACATACCTTTACTTGAAAGACATGTTAGCACAGAGTTTTGCTGCTCTTCAAGATAGCTCCAACAAGGTTACAGGATATTTAGATTTTATAAATCAGCACAAGAAAAATAATAAGCTCACAACGTGTCCACATGGATCTCTTAGAAGTCATTCCTTTTAAGGAACCATTTGAAGTGCAGCTACAGGGCTGAGCTAATACAATTTAGCTCTTACCAGTTGAGGGAGCATACTACAAAAAATGGAATAGTAGGAAAGATCACTCCTTAGTATCAAGTGTTTCTGACCAGTAGGTGTGGATACAGAGAAATATTCTGTTTTTAGTGTTTATAGAAGAACAAAGCACTACAAGCAACCTCATTTGCTCACTTGATAACAAGTCTTCTCAAGTTTATTATCTATCTTTTTTTTCATTTTAATTGAGACAGAGTCTCAGCACATCACCCTCAGTAGAGTGCCATGGCATCACTGCTCAAAGCAACCTCAAACTCTTAGGCTTAAGCAATTCTCTTGCCTTAGCCTCCCAAGGAGCTGGGACTACAGGTGCCCGCCACAACACCTGGCTATTTTTTTGTTGCAGTTGTCATTGTTTAGCTGGCCCAGGGCTGGGTTCGAACCAGCTAGCCTTGGTGCATTGGGCTGGAGCCCTAACCACTGTGCTACGGGCGCCGAGCCTATTATCTCTCTTTCTTCATTGTGATAAAATATAAATAACATATAATTTACCATTTCGATCATTTTTAAGTGTACAGTTATGTGGCACTGAATACATTCACATTATTCTACAATCATTACTACTAACCCTCTCCAGAATTTCTTCATCTTCACAAACTGAAATTCTGCATTAAACAATAACTTCCCATTCCCCCTACTCTCGCAACCACCATTCTACTTTGTCTTTATGAATTTGACTACTCTGGGGACCTCATGTAACACCTGTCCTTTTACAACTGGTTTATTTTACTTTAGTATATGTCTTCAACTTTCATCCATGTTATAGCAGAGTTTCCTTTTGTTTTAAGGCTAATATTCCACTATCTATGCTATATTCTGTATATCTATATGCTATATATGCTATATTCTGTTTATCCATCCATCCATTGATGGAGCCTTGGGTTCTTTTACCTTTGGCTAGAATAATGCTGCTATGAACATGGGTGTATAAGTACCTGTTTCTGAGTTGTTTTTTTTTTTAGTGCCGAGAGGTTTGTAAACTATTTTAATAGTCTTTTCTGTTTAGGTGTGTACATTTTTCCATACTTTTCACATGTTTTTAACAACATCTACCAAGCAGTATTAGCACATCTCTTAGTACAGAGCACATTAGTTACATTAAGGGGAAGTCACAGCCAACACAGTAATAATCTGACTTTGTATTAAGAAAGATCTCCTAATTGCAACTTGGAAACATCTCTGAAAATGATTGAGAACGGCATTTTAGATATTCAAAGCCC
>CAUYRH010154370.1:0-22692 GCA_963574655.1 Perodicticus potto
AGGTTGAAACCCGGCCCCGGCGGAACCGCAAAACAGAAAAATAGCCGAGCGTTGAGGTGGGTGCCTGTACTCCCAGCTGTTCGGGAGGCTGAGGCCAGAGAATCGCCTAAGCCCAGGAGTTGGAGGTTGCTGTGAGCTGTGTGACGCCACGGCACTCTACCGAGGGGGATACAGTGAGACTCTGTCTCTACAAAAAAAAAAAAAAAGATAAAAAATAAAATGTTTGATTCTTACTACCATTTTATCCTAGAATCTAAATCAAGGTTGTATCTGATTTATCATAAAACATGTTAATTTTCGTGCCTGGTTTCTTTTTATGTAAATATGTTCACATTGTTTAAAATTCAAAAGGAATAAAAAAGTAACAGGAAAAAAAAAAAAGTAAATGATATCCCCCCAAGCTCTCGCCACATGAGAATACTAGCCCAAGGGAAAAGAAAAGTGGCAGTGAGCCCTAAGAGAACAGAAATATGCCTGGCTTCTTTAAAGTTTAGGCACAAGAGGACCTAGTCAGAATGGCCTAGGAAAAGAAAAGGCCACAGTGGGAGAAGTGTCCCTGCTGTCCTCACAGTGCCTAGGACGAATGCCTCTGCTCTGTTGCCCACTTGACAATGACATGGAAGAGCACCCCAGAATGTGAGGAATAAATGAGACAATACATGAAAAGCAGGCTCGGTGCCCATAGTTCAGTGAGTTCATGCTCAAGGGCTGGCGGGTTCGAGCCTGACCCGGACCTGCTAAACAATGACTGCTGCAACCAAAAAATAGCCAGGTATTGTGGTGCGCACCTGTGGTCCCAGCTACTTGGGAGGCTGAGGCAAGAGAATCACTTAAGCCTAAGAGTTGGAGGTTGCTGTGAGTTGTGACGCCACGGAACGCTACCCAGGACGACATAGTAAGACTCTGTCTCAAAAAAAAAAAAAAAAACATGAAAAGTAGCACAGTGCCTGGTCTGAAAGAAGTGTTGAAAAAACAGTAGAGTTTTTTAAACTACCATTATGGACAAAGGCAAGGAGTGAGTAAAGGGTTCAAGGAGGAAGGCCATGAGTCAAGGGTGTGCATAATGATCACTGATTCTTTGGCCCCCACCCCTGGAGATTCTGATTCTTCAGTTAGGGTGGGGTCCAGGAACCTGGATGTTCCAGCAGCTCCCAGGTGACTCCGATATGGGGCCTCCACACACCACACTACAGTAACATGCTGGAAACCATGTTAGGGACTGAACATGGTTGAATCAGAAAAGCTGAATGGGAAGCCATGGGAAATGGATGGCAGAACAATGGTGGTGAAGGAAAAACAATTTGAATGATATTTAGACAGAATTATGACCGAAGGAAGGGATGTTCTTTTCCCAAATAAACCTTTCTAAGATCTGAACTTCCGAGGAGGCCTCTAACATGTTTTGGAGCGTTCAAACCCCACTTTTACTATTAAATAGCTGTGAAGGCCTAGGTCACATCAAATCCTTTCTCCGAGCCTGTGTCCTCACCTAAGAACTAAGGGGTTGAGCTAGACTTAGAGTCTAGGGTTCCTTTTAGCCCAGCTATTCTATTCTGTGATTTACTGAGAAGTTCTTTCAAAGTTCCCAGTTTATCCTCAAGTAGCCAAATTTGGCAGAGGCTCAAGCCCTACCTGAGTTGGCCAATGATAACTCAGCCTTCAGAGCAGGCCCTTCAGAAGCCTGTCAATATTTTTCGAATTCTCTCCTACTTGAGTATTATTTAGAAACCTAAGCTATTATTTCCATTTTAAAAAAATTCACAGGGTTGCAGATATATCTAAAAATCCCCCTCACTCCTTCTTCCCCCTACTTCTAAAGAGATTACTTTTTTAAATATTTTCCAATATTTCCAATATTTCCAATATTTTCCAATATTTTCATCCCTATCAGAAAACTACCTACCTCATTCCAAAGTGTTTCCTTCTTCCAACACTGAATAAGCAAATATAAGCCATTTCTAAATGAAATAAGGTCTTTGGATCACATTTGTTTCACATGTAAAAATAAAATTATATCTTCAAAAATGTGGTATGGTTGGAAACAGCCTAAATGCCCACCAACCCAGGAATGGATTAACAAGTTGTGGTATATGTACACTATGGAATACTACTCAGCCATTAGAGAAAATGGAGACTTTACAGCCTTTATATTAATCTGGATGGAAGTGGAACACATTATTCTTAGTAAAGCATCACAAGAATGGAGAAGCATGAATCCCATGTACTCAATTTTGATATGAGGACAATTAATGACATGGTGGGAGTGAGGGAAAGGGAAAGCAGAGAGAGAAAGAATGAGGGAGGGGTGGGGAAAGGAAGAGCAGAGAGAGGGAAGGAGAGAGGGGGGTGGGGTCTACCAAAAACAAATAAAATAAAATAAAAAAGTAAAATAAAATGCAGTATGGCGCCTCGGCGCCTGTAGCACAGTGGTTATGGCACTGGCCATGTACCCTGAGGGTGGCAGGTTCGAACCCGCCCCGGGCCACCTAAACAACTTCAACAAAAAAATAGCCAGGTATTATGGCGGGCACCTGTAGCCCTAGCTACTTGGGAGGCTGAGGCAAGAGAATCTCTTAAGCCCAAGAGTTGGAGGTTGTTGTGAGCTGTGACACCAGGGCACTCTACTGAGGACAACATAGTGTGACTCTGTCTCAAAAAAAAAATGGGGTATGGAGGTCTAATGGGGATTTTCCCCTCCACCTTTCCTTAACAGGCTTCTGGAGACCCCTCCAACTATCACAGAAGAACAGTGAACTACTGCAGAAACCTCTGCCCCTACACTTGATGGCAAACTCAAGAAAGTAGACATTCTCTGCCTAATTGGCTGGGCTCTGCTCAAAATGCAGCCAGGCAGATGTGTCTGGGTTCCCAGGACCCTTTCCTTTTCCTAGCACCCATGGGCTCAGGCTCAGAAGAGTCTCCTTTTGACTTAACTTTCCTCTCCATTTTCCCAGTGCAGTTGGAATTCCGGAAAGGGGAAGTCGAAATGTGATAAGGAAGGAGAAGTGCCTGGGAAAAAGGGCCTCAGCTCCTAGGATGGGCTTGTCCTGAGAAATAAAGACTTTATTAATGTAAAAATGCAACAGGACTTTATCAACGTTTAGTTGCAATCTTTTTCTGTAATACACTGCCTATTGTTGTGTTGTTGTTCTTTTCTTACCCGTATCTAGACTTTTCCACGCCTGTATCTCTTTGTTCTCCCTTTCATTTCTATCCCTCGTTTTGAATATATTCCTTGTATATTATAGTAGATAACTGAATTACATTGTTCTAAGTTCTTGTGGTTATTACGTGAGCAAAATATTTTTTCTCCTTTGGAAAGCTGAAGTAAGTTGCTTTAACAATATGGGGCCCTTTGTTCATTTTATTTTCCGGTGAGCCTTGGCCCCATTAGATGAAACTCCTCCTGTCCCTATCAGGCTGGGAGCTTTTTGAGAACCAGGACCCCAAACCATGCAGATCCGGACAAGCTGCGCGATCTAAGATACATCATATAATCTCTTCCTGCCTTAGTTTTCTGATCAATAAAATGAACCTGATAATAGAATGTGCCTGGGGACAGAATTAGGGAGATGGAGTAGGTGGGACGAAGGAGGTACTGGTATCATAATACCATGTCTTTTTTGCAATGCTCTGGATTCTCTGATCCAGTAGTTTCCAAGCAAGATGTGCTTTTGTCAGAGAAAGAGGAATTTGGCATTTTGACCTAAAGAGGAAACATAATGTAGCTGCAAAAGGGTTAGGGTATGGGGTAAGACAAACTTAGGATTGAATCCTAGCTCTTGTCCGTTACTAGATGTGTGATCTTGGGCAAGACACTGAACTAAAATTTAAATTTCCTTATCCGTAAAATGGAGCTAAATGTAGTGCCTTTGTCATGGGCTGTGAGGATTTAATAACTGTATATTGAGCATCTACTATGTGCTAAAAAAGAGCTCAAACAGTGCTCAAAGGAAAAGAAGGGCCCTGCTCTTACAGACAAACTAACTCACACAATGCTCTTGGCAGTGTGGCATGGGGCACACGCATAACATGTTGACTATTATTGTATTACTCTCCCTTCTCCATGGGAAGACTGTCTTCCCCTTGGTGTTAATGACCTATATCCCCTGCTCTTCTCCAGTTTCCCAAAAGCAGGGGCTGAGACCTCCTGCAGTTATCCAGACTCTCTCCAGCAGCCCTCGGGTGACCAGCAGGTTTGTAAAATGGTTTCCTGCACTGAGGGCGGGGGCCTTGGCTGTGTGAGGGTCAAGTCAACTGGGTCCAACCTGTGCCCTTGGTTCCCCAGCCTCCACTGGAGCAACAGGCCACAACTATGGCTGCAGCTTAAATTCCAGATTCCTGGGCAACCCCCGGCCCCCAGAGAGCCTTTATCTGGGCACACAGAGTGGGGTGACTTCTTTTTGTGACCTCCTAAGGCCAGATGAGGCTGCTCGGGTCCTCACTAACCGTATTTGTGACTTCCCTGGAGTCCCAGGCTTTCTCCCTCACCAGAGTCTGTTCCTAAACAGATTACACTGCTCTTTTAAAGATGGTAGCAGCACAGCAAGGAGAGTCCTGCTCCCTTTCCTCTTCTCAAGAAAGAGCTAAACAGTTTTCTCATACCCACAGCAGAAACTTTCATTTCCTTTTTTTCATGCCAGAGGAACAGAAATGGGATCACGACTAATAATCGGTGAATAGTCGCTCTTCACTTACCAACATTAGGTGATAAGGAACTTGTGTTCACTGAGAGCAACCTTTGTGTGCCTGGCAGTTACCTGATTTAATCCCTGTGACAACCCTGTGAAGCAGAAATCATCTCCATTTTATGCATGAGTAAACTAAGGCTCAGGAAGGTTAAGGCGTTCACCCATTGCCACACAGCCAGTAAGCAGCATTGAAACCGATGTCTGACCTCAAAGTCTCATGTGCTTTCTACTATGGTGCCAAACTATTTTCAGTCTATGAACCTGTGTATCTCTTGGCCCAGAGACTGTCGGGGTGGCTGAGCCCTTGGGAGGTATGTCCTTGGATGGCACGCTGTAGGCTGCTGTGAAGAGCCCTCTTCTCTGCCCTTGGGCCAGATGCCTTGCTCCGTCAGCAGGAGTCTGGGAGACAGGCTGATCCACACAGCACTCTGGTTTCCCAACCCAGGTGCCAAGCTTCAAAGTATTCTTAAAGTGGTGCCGGCACTGCTGGCTAGGTGACCGACAGAGCAGGACCCCTGCTTCATGCTGTTCACCCAGTATAACCTCTCCAATTCAGACACTCTCATCCCAAATATAAGACAATTCTGCCAAGACAGGACTTTTGCACTGAATCTGTATGAAAGCCCTGCTGTGGGAAACAAATTCATAGCACAAACCTTACACTGACAGAGGGCTCTGCACTCTTCAAAGCACTTCTGCATCCCAACACTTCCGTGGCATCACAGCTAGGAAAGTGGCATTATTATGATTATTATATTTCCTTATTCTCACTCTACAGATGAAAAAACCGAGATCCAAAGAGCCCTGAGGACATGCCTGTAGTAATTCTGAGAGTTAGGGCTCTGCCTCTGACATAGCTTTTAAACAATATCCCCAGGGAGGCCTTGCTTTAAGCCCTCCAGAAGCCTCATTTATTTGATGACAATTACTATACTAGTCACAAATCTCTGGCAACAATTGCTAATACCTCTTTTTTAAAATTGTCTTTATTATTAAATCATAGCTGTGTACAATAGTGCAATCAAGGGGTACAACGTGCTCGTTTCATATACAATCTGTTTTTGTTTTGTTTTGTTTTGTTTTGTTTTAAAGACAGAGCCTCAAGCTGTCGTCCTGCGTAGAGTGCCATGGCATCACAGCTCACAGCAACCTCCAACTCCTGGGCTTAAGGGATTCTCCTGCCTCCGCCTCCCAAGTAGCTGGGACTACAGGCGCTCGCCACAACGCCCGGCTACTTTTTGATTGCAGCCGTCATTGTTGTTTGGCGGGCCCGGGCTGGATTTGAACCTGTCAGCTCAGGTGTACGTGGCTGGCGCCTTAGCTGCTTGAGCCGCAGGCGCTGAGCTGCTAATACCTCTTAAATGCCTGTTGTGCTGAAGCTTGTGCATTTCTCATGCATTATCTCACTGGATACAATCTTGAAGAGTAGGTCCCATTATTACTTCCTATTTCACAGCTGAGGAAACTGACACTCAGAAGCTTAGATGACATACTCCAAGTCATTAGGCTAGGTGGTGGTAGACTACAGACACAAAGCAAGGACTGTGCTCCACTAGGCTATGGCACCTCTAAAGTTGAGTCCAATATGGAAGCCACTAGCCACATGTGACTATTTAAATTAATTAAAATAAAATAAAATAGCTTGGTTCTTCTTTCTCATTAGGCACCTGCAAGCGCTCAATAGCGGCTAGTGGCTACGGTATTGGACAGCACAGATGGAGGTCACTTCCAGCATCACAGGAACTTCGACTGAACAGTGCTGGTCTAAACACTCTTAAGGGCCAGGTGCGGTGGCTCACACCTATAATCCCAGCATTTTGGGAAGCTGAGGCCAGAAGTTGGAGGCTACAGTGAGTTGTGACCATGCCACTGCACTCCAGCCTGGGTGGCACAGTGAGATCTCGTCTCTTTAAAAAAAAAAAAATGATTCTTAAGGTAGGTATTCGTCAGATCTCTACCTTGGCAAAATGTTATTAAAGGCAGGGTTTCACAGTCTCTGCACTATTGACATTTGAAGCTGGAAAATTCTTTGTTGGGGGGTGGAGGCAGCTCTTTGTGGGCAGCCTTTGGTATTCCATAGCCCCTCTGGCTTCTGCCCACTACGTCAGTAGCTCCCCCTGTCCTCAGTTTGAACAAGAAATGTCTCCAGACATTGACAAATGTCACCTGGGAGGGAAAATTGCCCCCACCCCCACCCCAAGTTTAGATTCCATGGGTTCAAGGTTAGTACTATATGTATATTTGAAGGAATCAAATGACAAGGCTTAACTAATTTAACCTGGCCTTGTGAAAGCAAGCTAATTCACTGAAACTCATTTCTTCTAGAAAATTGTTAAGTTCATAACCATTTATGTTGCATGAGTGGCTTTAATATCTACTGAAGATTTCATGAAGAAATAAAACCATTTAAAGCAGCGCAACAAGAGTGAAGACGCCAGGAAGGAATTACTATAATGTATGTAGAATTATTAGTTCCTTAAATTTGCTGTTGACCACAACCGTGATTTAAAGCTAAAAGAGCATTAATATAGAAAATCAACTGGGAAACAACAGGAATAATTGCATCACATATTACCTCTTGGCTACTAATTTCCAGAAATACCAAACAAGCAAAAATTTGTGCTAATTGAGAAATTAGTGAAAGAGTCACCCAAATGCTCAAGTTGGCATAATAGCAAATGCGCTTTCAAAGGATTCAAGAGAAACTAGCACACAAGTATGTCAGGTGATATGTTAATTAATTTGATTTAATCATTCCACAATGTATACATATATCAAAACATCCATCCTATTATATACCATACATATATACAAATATTCATTTGTCCATTTAAAATATTAGTTAAACATTTTAAAAGAAATTAGTATTTCCAGTATTAGTATATTTCCACATAATATGTTAAAATTTTGGCCCTGATGAAATAATATACTTATAGGCCAGGCGCGGTAGCTATTGAGCACTTTCAAGTGGCTAATGAGAAAGAAGAACTGAGCAATTTTATTTTATCCTAGCACTCTGCGATTGAGCACTTTCAAGTGGCTAATGAGAAAGAAGAACTGAGCAATTTTATTTTATCCTAGCACTCTGCGAGGCAGAGGCATGTAGATTGCCTGAGCTCAGGAGTTTGAGACCAGCCTGAGCAAGAGCAAGACCCTGTCTCTAAAAATAGCCCGGCATTGTGGTGGACATCTATGTCCCAGCTACTTGGGAAGCTGAGGCAAGAGAATCACTTGAGCCCAAGAGTTTGAGGTTGCTGTGAGCTAGGATGCCGCAGCACTCTACTGAGGGTGACCAGGTCAGACTGTCTCAAAAAAAGAAAGAAAGAATATCCTTTATAATATGCATGTTTAATATATTCCCAAGGAAACTAAGCCACCTTACAACAAATGGAACACTCCTTTGAATGCTGCTGAAGGCCAAATGAAACCTGTCAACTGGATCTTCAGAGAAATTTCTGAAAGCTTTAAAAATCATTTTCTACAAAACGAATTTTTGCAAAACTTATGTATTTTAACTATGTTGTAAATAGTCAAAAGAAAGAAACTTTAGGCAAGCTGGTAAATATGGCACATAGTTAATTCAAGAAATTGCCAGAGAGCCAACCTTTCCCCAACCCCCCTCAGAGGATGAGGCTGGGGGCATGGGACCATGCCTCCCAGCTGGTAAGTACCAGCCACTCCTTCAGCACCCACCAATTAATTCTTCTTATTGGTCTCATGACTGAAAAATGCAGACATATGCCACAGGGTGAACGCAAGTTAGCAAAACGCAATACCCAAACGGGGCCCCCTGCCAGGAAATTCGAGTTAACAGCCTTTCTTCTAAAACTAAGGAAAAAGAAAACAAAAATTAAACAGGTTCCAAAATGAGTGTTTTAAAAAGAAAGAAAGAAGAGGAAAGGAGGGAGGGGAGGGAGGGGAGGGAGGGAGGGAAGGAAAAAGGGAGGGAGGGAGGGAGGGAGGGAGGGAAGGAAGGAGCAAGACACAATTGGGGGAACTTTACCTAACAAATGCAATCAGTGTAACCTGGTTTCTTGTACCCTCAAGGGAAGGAAGGAAGGAGGGAGGGAGGGAAGGAAACCAAGTGCCATAGGGATCTCTAACGACCACATTAAACACTCTTAATTACAGTGAGGACTAGAAATTGGGTCTGAACTGGCAGCCTGAGAAGCCGCATCTACACATTTCTGGGGCTTTCTGACAGCCAAAATTTGCCTTCCAGACTTTACTTTCATCACTGTTCCCTGGGTGCAGCTAGGTAATGCAGCTAGACCTTGACCTCAGGAAAACTGGTTGCAGATGTGATGGGGAGGTGGCCCCAAGACTGTCAGTCACTGGAGACACCTGCAGGGTCGTATCTGCAGGGTCCTGTAGCATCTGGATTCCAGGGGACTACCCAGAGCCAGGAAAGAATGAACAAAAGCCATTAAAAGTCAATGTTTGTGGCCTATGATGCCAGGGGCATCAAGGAGGTTCTGCAGGCAAGGGGAGTGGCTGGCACATACTTTACAACAGTTATTCCCTGGTCGGGAGTCAGGTGCCTATTGCAGAAGCTGTCTGCTTCATTTTCCTGAATCCTGTTCTTAGAGTAAGAGAAGCTGACTAGCATGGTGTGAACAACCAACCTGGCCAGTTCCCCCAACTGACCACCAAACCTTGTAGTCATACACAAGCATTCAGGTCCTTCGAGATGCACAATGGCAGGAGTGTATCTCTAATGCCTACTGACCTAGCATGGCAGGTCAGCTGGTCAAGAGCGAGGCCCTGGGGCACAGGAGGCAATGTGTTAGCCAGGGGGAAGGCCACAGCCTAGGAGGCCAGAGTAGGTACACACTATTTTTTGGTGGATATGAAGTCTCCTATCCCTTTTAGGCCCTGTGAGGGTC
The DNA here is from genome assembly GCA_963574655.1 of Perodicticus potto. Lineage (NCBI taxonomy): Eukaryota > Metazoa > Chordata > Mammalia > Primates > Lorisidae > Perodicticus > Perodicticus potto. The sequence goes on from CAUYRH010154370.1 coordinate 9,578, forward strand.
TCCATGTCACTTCTGGATCCTTAGAGGAGATGAAACCCTGAAGTTTCTCCTCAAATGCCCTTTTACCATTTCTCCCAGTCCTCCAACCTAGATCTGATAAACGATCACTTGAGCTCAGGCCAACACTTCTTCACTTCAGGCCACAAAAATTTTGTCCACTGTGTCTCCAATTCCCACACAAAGACCTTAGGCTGCCCCCAAATGCCCTCCACAGAAAGCAGATGTTAGGATGAAGGGGCCCTGAGAAAGGCTCCTCGTGCATTTGCAGGAAGGGCCTGGAAACACCTTGGGGGCAAGGTTTCCGTTAACATCTTCCCTCATCCTCCCCAAGCATTGACTGTCAACCTCTCTGTCCTCTGGTGTCACCATGAGTTACACAGAGAAAGCCTTGGAATTTCTATAGCATCCATCCAAGGCCATAGACTGAGGGCACAACAGTGAGGTGGGAGCCCCGGAGATGGGGTTTTAAAATAGTTTCCAATGACACTTTTATATGAGGATCAGTGACATTTCAAGAGTTCAGGCCCCCTCACCACCAGAAGAGTGGGAACACTCTGTGGTGCTAATCCTGAGAAAGAAGCAGAAAGGGGCAGCCCTTCTACCCACACTTCCATGCCAGAACCACCAGATGAAGTGCCCCAACAATCCCATGGAATGCCACTGTGGGCCTGCAGGCCACAGGCTGCTAGTCCTCTCCTAGTGTATTTCCGCGGGGGAAGAGAACTGAAGGGCCACACAACCCTCGGCTATTGGAGACCTGCAACAAGTGTGGAGGATTTCTGGCTGTGATCCCAGGGTGGAATAGCTAAGGGGAGAAAGAGTGTTAGTTCCATGAATGAACATGGGAAGTAGTCATGAACACTGGGACACCCACGAATTAACCACGTGGCTAAATCCATTTGGGGTAATATCTTCTTTCTGTTGCCACTGCTTTATGTAGGCACACACATGTACACACGACATCCCAAACCAACACTGTGGGCACAGAGTATCAGTACACCTCTTAGAGGTGATACTCCGTTAAGTCTCTGGGAGACTGTAAGTACAGTGCAGGTTGAAACAAATTGAGAAAATGAAGACAACTCAGAAAATTTAAGGCAATTTTCTCTGGTCATCCGAACTCCCCTCTTTTCACCCCTCTCTCTGCTCCCCTCCCTTGTATCCCACTAGGAGATCATTTATGCCCTGTCACGCTGGCTGCCGGACTACTGCCAGGACACCACGTTCCGGTGTAATGGAACCACATTTTTTGATGGAATTGTTGCTGCAAAAGTTATTTTTATGTTATTACAAATCAATGAAATTAGCCTTGAAAAATCCAAGTTTGTGGGGTGCTTAATTTAAGCCCATGTTGTCGAGGTTTCTTGACAGATGCAGATCAGGACCTATAGCTTTGCCCCCATCGCTCTCCCCAGCCTGTCTGTTATATAAACATCCTCTTGGTGCAGCTCTCCCTTCTCAGACTCTTAAGCCATCTCCTTTTTTTATTATTCATTTTTAATTGAAATCATAACTGTATACATTTATGGGGTACCACGTGATGATTTGATATACAATGTGGAATGTATATCAAATCATCAAAATCCTGTGGTAATTTACTTAGTTACTTTGAATTATATCCTTGCATTATGCACATTAGGTGAGATGCCACCAAATGCCCTCCCTCCTCCCACCAATCACCTTACCCCAGTCCTATCCCCCTCCCTCTTCACCCTTCCCCCTTGCTAGACTATATTTGTGTTTTATCATTCGCATGAATGCATGAATGTGTGATTATATATTAGTTTCATAATAGGATTGAGTACGTCGGATTTTTTTTTTTTTTTTTTTTTTTTTTTTTCCAGTTGTGGGATACTTTACTAAGAAGAATGTGTTCCAACTCCATCCAGGTAAACATAAAAGGCCATTTCTTACAAACTCCGGCAAAGCCAAGGCTGCAAGGGCCCCTCAAAGTACCCTGGCACCAAGAGGTCAGGAATCACCACGCACGATGCACACAACTGGAAACCGTAGGAATAGCTCACTATTTCCACACCAGCCACTACCAGCCACTGTGGCTCAGCCAAGCCTCTCGACCTCGGAGCTTCCCTTCTCGCCTTTGCAAATAATCAACAAGAAGTGCAACAGCCCCGGGAATACGCCTCCTTCCCGGCCAGGCCCTTCGATCCCTGGCAGGGGGCCGGGGGGGAAGGAGGGGAAGCCAGAACGGCGAAGAAGGCTCCTGCCGTCCAGCTCCCGCGCCGCGCCACGCGGGGCGAGCCTGTCTGCGCCCCCGACCCGCCGAGTACCGGAAGCAGGGCTGAGGGCGCCCCAGCCACCGAGTTTTCCCACGCACACCTGCCAGAGTCCTGGGCAGCGCACCGCCCCCAACCGGTAGATGCACGGGGCCGCGACGCCACGCGAGTTCGAGCCCGAAGGCAGCGCAGTGCCGGTGACCCACCCCCAGGTCTCCCCTCGGTGCCTTGAGGCAAGCGCCCCATTTTGGAAGGTAGGAAGCCCCCTCATGGGCAGCCAGCGCTCTGCCACCCTCCACTCGTGGTGTCTAGTGAGAGCACATGGGCTACGCCCGCCACTTACTCTAAAGTCTGGAAGCAAGTATAGAAGTCGGGCTTGGGGTTTCTGAAGGAGTCGCTGGCCGGTTGCGCGCCTCGCCTGCTGCGGTGCAGGGAGCCCGCGCTAGAGGCAGGCCCTGGGCGTCTGCCACAGGGGGGCAGCTCTGCGCTCCGAGCGCCCACACGCACTCAGTCCCAGACCCACTGCCCCAAGCAATAGACGGCGGAATGAAGTTTCTTCTCCGAGAACTCTCACGGTCTTCTGATCTAGGTCCAAAAAGGGCTGGCCTTGCTGCTTACATGGTTAGGAGCTAACCTCCCCTTTTCCCTCTGCCTCCAACTTCCTGAGACCACAGCATCTTTAGTGCAAAATACCACATGGTCTTTCTGAGCCCCTCTATCCCTACAGGGCTAGCGAGTGTGAGGAGTAATTTGGGGGGGAAACCCTAAAGACAGAATAGAGGCTTTCATCTGGGCAGGCAGGGAAGAACACTCAAGAGCTTTGGGGAGAAAATGCAAATAAGTCACTTTCTGGCAAATCGTGCAGGCTGTGCAGAGCAGGTCCAGAGGTAGAAGAGAGTGGCTGGGGCAGAAAAGAAATTTATTTTATTTTTTTCTTTATTAAATCATAACCGTGTACATTGATGTATTTATGGGGTACAGTGTCCTGATTTGATATACAATGTGAAATGCTTACATCAAACTGATTAACACATCCATCACCTCGCTTACTTATTTGTCATGGTAGGACAATTATACTCTTAATAGTTTTGAAATGTACCATTGCATCATGCACATTAGGTGAGGTCCACCCAAATACCCTCCCTCCTCCCGTATCCCCCCTCCCCTCCCCTCTCTCTCCTCTTCCCTCTACTAGTTCTGGACTATAGTTATGTTTTACCATTCATGTGAATGTGTAGGTGATTATATATTGATTTCATAGCAGTATTGAGTACACTGGACACTTTTTTTTTCCATTCTTGAGATATTTTACTGAGAAGAATATGTTCCAGCTCCATCCAGGTAAACATAAAAGATGTGAAGTCTCCATCTTTTTATGGCTGCATAGTATTCCATGGTGTACATATGTCATAATTTGTTAATCCATTCATGGGTCAATGGGCACTTGGGCTGCTTCTGAGAAAAGAAATAACTGAAGATGTTAACAAATGGAAAAACATACTATGCTCATGGCTGGGAAGAATCAACATTGTTAAAATGTCTATACTATCCAAAGCAATCTACAAATTTACTTATTTATTTATTTATTTATTGAGGCAGAGCCTCAAGCTGTCACCCTGGATAGAGTGCTGTGGCATCACAGCTCACAGAAACCTCCAATTCCTGGGCTCAAGTGAGTCTCTTGCCTCCGCCTCACAAGTAGCTGGGACTACATGTAGGCGCCCGCCACAATGCCCGGCCATTTTTTGGTTGCAGCCGTCATTGTTGTTTGGCTGGCCCAGGCTGGATTCGAACCCGCCAGCTCAGGTGTACGTGGCTGGCGCCTTAGCCCATTGAGCCACAGGCGCAGAGCCGCAATCTACAAATTTAATGCAATCCCTATTAAAGTACCATTGTCATACTTTAAAGAGCTTGAAAATATAGTGCTTCATTTTATATGGAATCAGAAAGGAAATTTAAATAGCAAGGTTGATGGCCTGGCTCAGTGGCTCACACCTGTAATCCTAGCACCAGGAGAGGCTGAGGCAAGTAGATTGCTTGAGCTCAGGAGTTTGAGACCGGCCTGAGCCAGAGTGAGACTCAGTCTCTTTATTTTTTTATTTTTTTTTAGACTCAGTCTCTTAAAATAGCCGGGCATTGTGGCGAGTGTCTGTAGTCACAGCTACTTGGAAGGCTGAGGCAAGAGGATCACTTGAGCCCAAGAGTTTGAGGTTGCTGTTAGCTATGACTCCATGACACTCTACCAAGGGTGACAAAGTGAGACTCGGTCTCAAAAAAATAAAAAATAAATAAAAAATATAGCAAGGTTGCAAGCATTGTCACCTTGATCTGAACATTGTTTTTGACAGTGTTCTAAACTGTTCTTGTTCAATCCTAGAGAAAACAACTTACTTCCTAAGCCAGTTCGGGGGCACAAACGAAAAAAGCAAGAATTTCCTTACAGTTGTGAAATTTCTCTTGCCCTTGAGATGAAAGGCCCCACCAAAGATTGTGTATACACAATGGGCCCCACTTATATAACATGGCTATGTTACCTTGAATCAGAGATGTTGCTGATCAGATTGTGTCTGTAAAAAACCTACAAGTTTGGCTCGGCGCCTGTGGCTCAGTGGGCTAAGATGCCAGCCACGTACACCTGAGGTGGCGGGTTCGAATCCAGCCTGGGCCTGCCAAACAACAATGATGGCTGCAACCAAAAAATGGCCGGGCATTGTGGCGGGCGCCTGTAGTCCCAGCTACTTCGGAGGCAGAGGCGAGAGACTCACTTGAGCCCAGGAATTGGAGGTTGCTGTGAGCTGTGATGCTACTGCACTCTATCCAGGGTGACAGCTTGAGGCTCTGTCTCAAAAAAAAAAAAAAAACCTACAAGTTTGATGAAAATGTTTCAGATTGTATATGAAACCAGCACATTGTACCCCTTGATTGCACTAATGTACTCAGCTATGATTCAATAAAAAAAAAAAAGAAAAAAAAAACCTACAAGAACTAGAGAAAGAGAGGAAGCAAAATGGGGCCTAATTTCTGCTGCCTGGAAGGCCAGTAGGGAATCTTTCCCACTCTAAATTCATAAAGGGATGTGTGTCACTACCCTGGCCTCTGACACACAGATTTGCAGCATTTTGATTTTTGAAGTGTCTAGTGGGAATGTGAAAAGCAAAGCAAATGCGGATGCAAGCTTTTGGCTTTTGAAAATGACTGTGAGCAATCAAGGGTTTAAAAAGGTTAAGATTTCTCTGTGTGCATTCAGGGGGCTATTAAATGCTGCCTGTCCAGGCCTAATCTGGTGGGTTTTCTTAATCGGATTTACTCAAATCAGAATAAGAAGAAAAAAGAAATCCAGGTTAGGGGCCTTTCAGGGAGTCTTGGCCAGTCTGGTAGCAGAGGACCTGCTTATTAATTTCATCTAAAATAGGCAACACCCTGCTCCCAGAATTTCAGTGCATGACTAGCCTGGAGTCTCTGGAGCAGGGGAGTGCATGGAACCCTCTCTTCTTAACTTTGGGCAAGGGAAATAAAACTGGAAAAGGACTGGATTTTTTTTTTAGTTTAATTTCAGCCTAACAAATACACATTATAATCAACAGCCACCAGCAGTCTCCATGGCCATATAAAAGGTGCCAATTCTATAAAATAGAAGCTGCCTAGTATTGATCTTTGCATATAAATGGAGAATGTCCAAATTAAAATACTAAAAATGCATAAGTCACTTAAATTGCCTTCAAAGGACTTTTAACAAATAATGGTACTAATAAGCATGATAACGGCATACAAAGTATACTGACATTTCCCCAGATTAACAAACTTGTAAAAGCATTTGTGGTGAGATGTTTTAAAAACAAAAATATGGGCCTGAGCCTCCTGAGAAGTTGCTCAAATGTAGTTTTAATAACTGGTCGTACAAAGACAACGGCGTACTTAACCAAACCTTTTTGAGTATTGGTTTCTGAAGCAAAATTAGAAGTCCCCATCCCTGATGTGCACAAACTCTTTCTTGTCATCTTAGCTTTATGGAAGAGTTATTATGTCCAAAATGCTGTCCCTCAAAGGGGAGAAAAATATAAAAAATACTTGTTTCTCATGCTAATCCCTAGGTTTGCCAAGTCCAACAAAACTTCCACAAACATCTATATGAGATAAATATTAGAAGAGTGTAACACCTCTTATTTTACTTCCATGTATAAAAACTAGTCAATGCATTAAACCTCCACCAAGAGGATCATACTAAATATACTCTTCTAGACAACCAGAATGGTAAAGGAAAACTACAGTTCAAGAATCAGATCACTTGAAAAATCTCTTAAAAGAATCCATTCAGTGGCTCGGCGCCTGTGGCTCAATGGGCTAAGGCGCCAGCCACGTACACCAGAGCTGGCGGGTTCGAATCCAGTCCGGGCCCGCCAAACAACAACGACGGCTGTAACCAAAAAATGGCCGGGCGTTGTGGTGGGCGCCTGTAGTCCCAGCTACTTGGGAGGCAGAGGTAAGAGACTCACTTGAGCCCAGGAATTGGAGGTTGCTGTGAGCTGTGATGCCATGGCACTATAACCAGGGTGACAGCTTGAGGCTCTGTCTCAAAAAAAAAAAAAAAAAAAAAAAGAATTCATTCAGTGATTATTATTATACAAAGCTTTGTGGGTTTTTTCCTCCTAAAGAGAATAAAATAGCTTAGGTCAGCTTTCCCGTGACAGGTTATTTCCAACATTTTCCAAATTTACCACACACACACACACACACAAAATCACGGTAAATATCTCAGCTATGAAATAAAGATTTAAAAAAAATATTCAGTAGTGATATAACAGGCTTAGAGATGTTTGGTGATCTTAGATTTTTTTATTTTTTTGAGACAGTCTCACTTTGTCACCCTCTGTAGAGTGCTATGGCGTCATAGCTCACAGCAACCTCCAACTCTTGGGCTCAAGTAATTGTCTTGCCTCATCCTCCCAAATAGCAGGGACTACAGGTGCCTGCCACAATGCCTGGCTATTTTTAGACACGGGGTCTTGCTATTGCTCAGGTTGGTCTCAAACCCGTGAGCTCAGGCAATCCACCCGCCTCAGCCTCCCAGAGTGCTAGGATTACAGGCGTGAGCAATCTCGCCCGACCAATTTTTTTGTTTTTTGTTTTTTGGACTCTTCAAAAGCAAGCATTCAATTAGAAAATATTACATATTCCCTCCACCCATTTTGTAATTATCTTTTCCATATTTCTTGATAACAGCATGTTGTTCCCACGATAGGAACAGATGGTGTTTGCAAATCATAGCGTAGCCCCTCTATTACATTGAAAAAGATGATTTCTCCATGAATTGGAGGTAGAACACTCCATCCTCACCTTCTCTTACTCAACCATCCAACTTAAAAGGCCCTTAGGGACTCGGCGCCTGCAGCTCAGCGGTTCGGGCACCGGCCGCATACACCAGAGTTGGCAGGTTCGAACTCGGCCTGGGCCTGCCAAATGACAATGACAACTACAACAAAAAAATAGCCAGGCATTGTGGCAGGATCCTGTAGTCCCAGCAGCTACTTGGGAGGCTGAGGCAAGAGAATCACTTAAGCCCAAGAGTTGGAGGATGCTGTGAGCTGTGAAAAAAAAGGTCCTTAGGAATGTAACATACCTCAAGCCCTAAGCCAGGGGTGTCCAACCTCTTTTTTTTTTTCCTCTGATGCACACTGGAAGAATAAGAGTTATTTTGGGTCATACATTAAATATACAAATGCCAAAAAAAGTGGATAGCAAAAAAATGTCCATGCATACTTTTCATGATGTCCACCACACAGATAAGCAAAAAAGTCTCCACAAAATTAGGCTGGGCTGCAGGTTGGATACTCTGAAGCAATCTTCTTCTGTGCCCTTAAAGCTCAGCTTCCTCAGTCATTCTCTTCACCTGCTAGGAAGCAGAATAGATCCAAAGGTAGATGTTTTCTTCCCCTTTCCATGGTGCATGTCAGTGAGAGTTTGTGTCTCTTATTTTCCTAGTACTAATTTTTTTTTTTTTTTTGCAGTTTTTGGCCGGGGCGGGTTTGAACCTGCCACCTCCGGCATATGGGGCCAGTGCCCTACTCCTTTGATCCACAGGCACTGCCCCCCTCATACTAAATTTTAAGGCTCTTGTACAAACAAAAAACTAGGAGGCTAATAACACTTCAGAAAGAGAAAGGCAGCCTGACATGAGGACCAGCCTGACACACAGCCAGACCCAGGTGGTGTCGGAAGCTGGCCTGGTGCTCCCTGCTAGGCCATGTTGTTCTTTTGTACATGAACAATCTTACAAAATGCAACATCAGATGCCCTTCTGTCACTGTGACGAAGTGAGGTGAAATAAGACTGCTTCATAATTTTGTCCCTGGCTCTGGGTCCCTGGCCCCACTTCAACTGCCACATTTTCATAATCATGTCAGGGTCCTGGCAAGAAGCAATGGAACCTGATCTTATAAGGAAAATATTGTGGGCTCATTCAAGGGCTGTATCGAGGACCCAAAAGCCTGGATTTTATTTTATTTTATTTTTTTTGAGACAAAGTCTCACTCATGCCCTGGGGAGAGTGCCATGGCATCATAGCTCACAGCAATTTCAACCTCTTAGGTTCAAGAGATCCTCTTGTCTCAGCCTCTGGAGTAGCTGGGACTACAGACGTGCACCACCATGCCTGGTTAGTTTTTCTATTTTTAGTAGAGAAGGGGGTCTCACTCTTGCTCAGGGTAGTCTTGAACTCCTGAGCTCAGGCAATCCATCCGCCTGGGCCTCCCAAAGAGCTGGGATTACAGGTGTAAACCATTGCACCTGGGCAAGGACTGATTTATATTGTAGATGCTGAAGCCTGACTTGTGCCCAGCATTTCTTTTTTGTTTTGTTTTGTTAGAGTTGAGGATTCACTGAGGGTGCAGAGAACCAGGCTGTCCTGATTGCAGTTGTTAGGTACGTTCCCTCTTATAGTTGTGTCCTACCTCCAAGAAGTGTGTTACACACTGTGACTCCCCACCCCCTCCCTCCTTCCCTCTCTCCACTGCCCCATTCTCTCACCCCCCACCATGTAGTAGATCATCAATTGTCCTCATATTAGAATTGAGTACATAGGATTCTTGCTTCTCCATTCTTGTGATGCTTTACTTAGAAGAATGTATTTCAACTCCATCCTGGTTAATGCAAAAGATGTAAAGTCTCCATCTTTTAATGGCTGAATAGTATTCCATGGTGTACATACACCACAGCTTGTTAATCCATTTCTGGATTGGTGGGCATTTAGGTTGTTTCCACATCTTGGCAATTATAAATTGAGCTGTGATAAATAGTCTAGTGCAAATGTCCTTAGGATAAAAGTTTTGTTTTGTTTTTTTTGTCTTCTGGGTAGATGGCTAGTAATGGGATTTCAGGATCAAATGGGAGGTCCAGTTTGAGTTCTTTAAGGATTCTCCAGACTTCCTTCCAAAAGGGTTATATTAGTTTGCAGTCCCACCAGCAGTATAAAAGTGTTCCCTTCTCTCCACATCTACACCAGCATCGGCACCTTTGAGATTGTGATGTGGGCCATTCTCACTGGAATTAGGTGATATCTTAGGGTGGTTTTAATTTGTATTTCTCTCATAATTAGGGATGACAAGCATATTTTCATATGCTTGTTAGCCATTCATCTATCTTCTTTAGAGAAGGTTCTAGTCATCTCTCTTGCCCATTGATATAAGGGATTTTGGTTTTTTTTTTTTTTTTGAGACAGACTCTCAGTAAGTCACCCTGGGCAGAATGCTATGGTGTCACAGCTCACAGCAACCTCAAAATCTTGGGCTTAAGTGATTCTCTTGCCTCAGCCTCCCAAGTAGCTGGGACTACAGGTGCCCACAACAATGCCTGGCTATTTTTTTGTTGTAGTTGTCATTGTTGTTTAGCAGACTCAGCCTGAGTTCGAACCAACCAGCCCCAGTGTATGTGGCTGGCACCCTAACCACTGAGCTATGGTTACTGAGCCAATATAAGGGATTGTCAATAGAAAACCGTGAAATGAAACTAATATCTTACAGCCACCTAATCTTCAATAACCGAACAAGAACATACACCAGTGGAAAGAACCCCTGTTTAATAAATGGTGCTGGGAGAACTGGATATCCACATGTAAAAGACTAAAACTGGACCCGCACCTTTCTCCACTCACTAAAATTGATTCGAAATGCATAAAAGATCTATATCTAAGGCATGAAACACTAAAAATCCTCAAAGAATCTGTGGGGAAAACACTTGAAGTTATCAGACTGGGGAAAGACTATGAAGAAGACTCCAGTGGCAATTGCAATAACAAAAATGAACAAATGGGACTTAATTAAATTGAATAGCTTCTGTACAGTTAAGGATACAACAACCAAAGCAAATAGACAACCATCAGAGTGGGAAAAGATATATGCATATTATGAATCAGGCAAAAGCTTGATAACTAGAATTTCTAGCTAGAATTCCTTTCTAGCTAGAATTTCTGATTTGTTATCCATTATTCAAATGTGGCTGTGGCTTACCTACTTAGTGGATTTTCTGCAATTATTGCTTTTAATCAAAAAGTAACTTCTGGAGTACCTAGCCCAGTTATAATGTCAGTGCGTGGTTAGGAAAAGTCTATTTTAACATTGGCCAGAGAAGAAGCTAATTAAGAAGGCAAATCTGTATCATCCCCCTCCTACCCAAATAAAAAACACTCTGAAAAACAAGTCGTAGTCCTATCCTCTTATCCAACTCCCACTGGGTTATGCTAACATTTTCTACCGGCCTGTCACAATGACATTTGATCACTTTCAAGTCAGTGCTATGATCACAGATCCCACAGAACAGTAACCACAAAGTCATTTAACAAAGTGTTCTATTCACTATGATTCACTCAGCACCGTGCCAGGTACTATGGTAGCTACAAGATAAAATGTAAGGGTATCTTCCCCTCTGACGAGGCTTAAGATCTAACTTAAGTAGACAAGATATATGCATTTGAAGTATCTTGAGAACAATAAAGGACAGTATATAATCCTGTGTGAAATAATAATGGTAAAATAGCAATTCCTATCAGTTATTGAAGCCTTCCTGAGGGACAGGCACCATGCTAAAGACACCACATTTCTTATCTTATTCTATTTATTTATTTTTAAAAATTTTTTATTATTTTTTATGAAATCATATCTGTACACATTTATGGGGTACAATATGATGATTTGATATGCAATGTCAATGCTTAAATCAAGCTAATTAACATAACCATTACCTCACTTATTTTTTGCTAAGACGTTTGTAATATACTCTTAGTTGTTTTGTTCTGTTTCGTTTTTGTTTTTTGGGACAGAGTCTCAATCTGTCGCCCTGGGTAGAGTGCTGTAGAGAGCAACCTCCAACTCTTGGGCTCACGCCATCCTCTTGCCTCAGTTTTTCTATTTTTAGTAGAGATGGGTCTTGCTTTTTGCTCAGGCTGGTCTCAAACTCGTGAGCTCAAGCAATCCACCCACCTCAGCCTCCCAGAGTGCTAGGATTACAGTCGTTGAGCCAATTTGCCTGGCCCCCTCTTACTTGTTTTGAAATGTACCCTTGCATTGTGTACATAAGGTGAGATCCCACCAAAGTCTTATCTCTTTTTTTTTTGGCCGGGGCTGGGTTTGAACCTACCACCTCCGGCATATGGGGCTGGTGCCCTACCCTTTTGAGCCACAGGCACCGCCCTGTCTTATCTCATTTTAATGTTCCTAACAACCCTTTGGATATAGGTTCTGTTCATATTTCCTTTTTTTTAATTATTAAATCATAAATTTGGGAAAAGATTCCCTATTTAACAAATGGTGCTGGGAGAATTGGCTGGTGACTTGTAGAAGACTGAAACTGGGCCCATACCTTTAACCATTAACAAAAATTGACTCTCACTGGATAAAAGATTTAAACTTAAGACATGAAACTATAAAGATTCTTGGAGAGAGTGCAGGAGAAACACTTGAATAAATTGGCCTGGGAGAATACTTCATGAGGAGGACCCCCAGGGAACTGAAGCAACACCAAAAATACATTACTGGGATCTGATCGAACTAAAAAGCTTTTGCACAGCCAAGAACACAGTAAGTAAAGCAAACAGACAACCTTCAGAATGGGAGAGGATATTTGCAGGTTAGGCTTCTGACAAAGGTCAGATTTCTCAGAATCCACAGAGAAATCAAACTTATTAATAAAAAAAGAACAAGTAATCCCATTTCATTGTGGGCAAGAGACTTGAACAAAAGCTTCTCTGAAAAAGATAGGCGCATGGCCTACAGACACATGAAAAAATGCTCATCATCTTTAATCATCAGAGAAATGCAAATCAAAACCACTTTGAGGTAGCATCTAACTCTAGTAAGAGTAGCCCACATTACAAAATCCCAAAACTACAGATGTTGGCATGGATGTGGAGAAAAGGGAACACTTCTGCACTGCTGGTGGGAATGCAAGCTACTATGTTCCTTTCGGAAAGAAGTTTGGGGACTACTCAGGGATCTAAAAGTAGACCTGCCGTTTGATCCAGCAATTCCTCTACTAGGTGTGTATCCAAAAGACCATAAATCACTTGCAACAAAGATATATGCACCAGATTGTTCATCGCAGCTCAATTCATAATTGCCAAGTCTTGGAAGAAGCCCAAGTGCCCATCAACCCATGAATGGGTCAATAAATTGTGGTATATGTATACCATGGAATACTGTGCAGCATTAAAAAAAGATGGAGGCTTTACCTCTTTTGTGTTTACATGGATGGAGCTGGAAAATATTCTACTTAGTAAAGTATCTCAGGAATGGAAAAAATATATCCAATGTACTCAGTACTACTATAAAACCAATTTATAATCACTCACACTTTCATATGAGACATGAATCACAACTATAGCCCAGGATGGAG
>CAUYRH010154372.1:0-10059 GCA_963574655.1 Perodicticus potto
TAAATTTGATTTCTGACATCTCAGCCATCTGTTTGTGAATGGGATCCTCTGGTTTGGCTGGTTTTTCATTCCTTGGGGGAGTTGAACTGTTCTGATTATTCATGTTGCCAGAGTTTTTCCACTGATTCTGCTCCACGATTGTTTTTCAGCATTTATCTAGATGATCAGGTCAGGTGAAATTGGACTGGAAACTTCCCCAGTTGTGATTGACCAGCCCTTCACCTAGGAACTGAGACTGGTGAGTACAGCTTTTCCTCTACAATTTTGCAAAGGACCTGTACAGTACTACAGTCTATGACTCTAGAGGCCTGCTCGGTGTAGTGGGGGTAGGTGGCTCTGTCTTATATTCACTTATCTCTGTCTAATCCTAGTGTATCAGTAACCCTGGGTTGCAGTCTCAACTTTGGTGAAATACAAGCAACTAGGACATCCCTTCCCCCACTGGTAATATCTAGTAGAGGACAATCAAACCTTTCCACTACAGAGAAACCTGGGACTGAAAGTTAGAGTAGCCATGACACGGTGACATCACAAAGATGGCGGAGACTGGAGAATGCTGCTTCTGATCACAAATGCGCTTACTGATTTGAACTTAGAATGATTTTTCCCAGGCATTGCCAGTTTCCTGGCGAGGATGCTCTTTTTGTTCAGTGTTTCAAAATAACAGTGACCTAGCTGGTGTCCGTGGTCACGGAAGAAGGCTGCATCGCGGGTTGATTACGTTACACTCAAAGATTGCCGGTGCCGAATTGGTTTATAATAATTTTAAAAATGATACATTCTAAGAAAGGGTGGGAGCCATGAGACCTCCAACTTCCCAGAGAAAACAAGTTTTGTCTGGCAAAGTTCTTGGACCAAGCTGCCTGCAACCGAGTTCCAACGGCCCCTCACCTCATGGTGACTTAGCAGTGTGCGTGCGGAAGCCGCTGTCATTTTCCCTGATGGAGGCCGACAAGAAAAAGAGGTGGGAGCCACCAATCCCGGAAGGAGCCAAATGGAGCATGAGAAAGAGATGCAGGAGTTCACCCTATGTGGTTACCCTTGTTCGCCTTTTCTTCACTAATTGCAATAGCTAAAACTTCCATTACAGTGTTAAAAAGGAATGGAGACAATGCACAACCTTGCCTGGTTCCTGATCTAAGTGAAAATTATTTCAAATTAACTCCATTCAATATGATATTGGCTGTGGGTTTGCTGTAGATGGCCTCTATTAGTTTAGGAAATGTCCCTTGTATACCAATTTTCTTAAGTGTTCTGATCATAAAGGGATGCTGAATATTATCCAAAGCTTTTTCTTCACATTGAGAGAATCATATGGTCTTTATATTTTAATTGGTTTATGTGCTGAATTACATTTATAGATTTGTGTATATTGAACCAACTTTGAGACACTGGAATAAAACCCACTTGGTCATGGTATATAATTTGTTTGATCAGTTGTTGGATTCTGTTTGCTAGGTTGTTATTGAATATTTTGCATCAATATTCATTAGTGATATTGGTCTATAATTTTCTTTTGTTGTTGGGTCTTTCCCTGGTTTAGGGATCAAGGTGATGTTTGCTTCATAGAATGTGTTGGGTAGTATTCTTTCTTTTTCTATATTTTGGAAAAGATTAAGTAATATAGGTACTAGTTCTTCCTTAAAGGTTTGGTAGAATTCTTACGTGTAGCCATCTGATTCCGGGCTTTTCATTTTAGGGAGATTTTGTATAGTTGATGCTATTTCAGAACTTGATATAGGCCTGTTCAACATGTCCACTTTGTTCTGGCTAAGTCTTGGAAGTTGGCATGCTTCCAAGTATTGGTCGTTTTCCTTCAGATTTTCATATTTTTCTGAGAGTAAAGTTTCTTGTAATATTTGTTAAGTATTTTTTGAATTTCTGTGCAGTCTGTTGTTGTTTCACCTTTACCATTTCTGAATGATGAAAGTATAGATTTTAATGTTTTTTTCCTGCTTAGGTTAGCCAAAGGTTTATCTATTTTATTGACCTTTTCAAAAAACCAACTTTTTGTTTTATTGATCTGTTCTATAATTCTTTTGTTTTTAATTTCATTTAATTCTGCTCTAATTTTGGTTATTTCTTTTCTTCTGCTGGGTTTGGGATTGGAATGTTCTTTCTTTTCCAGTTGCTTGAGATGTCCCCTTAA
The DNA here is from genome assembly GCA_963574655.1 of Perodicticus potto. Taxonomy (NCBI): domain Eukaryota; kingdom Metazoa; phylum Chordata; class Mammalia; order Primates; family Lorisidae; genus Perodicticus; species Perodicticus potto. Next base: position 2,150 of record CAUYRH010154372.1, read on the forward strand.
GTTGTTAATTTCCTCTCTTTCTGTTCTCCTGATGAAGGCTTGCAGTGCTATACATTTCCCTCTTAGTACTGCCTTTGCAGTATCTCAGAGGTTCTGATAATTTGTGTCTTCATTGTCATTTTTTTCCAAAAATTTGGTAATTTCCTCTTAATCTCATCTACGATCCATCTATCCTTCAGGATAAGGTTATTTAGCTTCCATGATTTTGTATGAGTATGCATATTCCTGTCGTTACTGACTTCAACTTTTATTCTGTGATAGTCTGAGAAGATGCAAGCAATAATTTCTATTCTTTTAAATTTTCTGAGGTTAAACTAGTCAGCTAAGATGTGATTGATTTTGGAGTATATTCCGTGGGCTTATGAGAAGAATATGTATTCAGTTTTGTTGGGATGAAATGTTCTGTAGATGTCTGTTAAATCCAGATGTTGAATGGTTAAGTTTAAGTCTAAAATTTCTTTTCTACGCTTCTTTTTGGAAGATATATTCAACACTGCTAAAGGAGTGTTAAAATCTCCAACTACCATGGAGCTAGAGGAAATCAAGTTACTCATGTCTTTTAGAGTTTTTCTTATAAATTGAGGTGTAGTTGGTTGGATGCATAAATATTAATAATTGAAATCTCATCGTATTGAGTAGTACCTTTAACACATATGAAGTGTCCATCCTTATACTTCCTTACATTGGTTGGTTTAAAGACAATTGTAAGTGCAAATAAGTTTGCAACACCTGCTTTTTTCTGCTTTCCATTTGCCTGGAATATAGATGACCATCCCTTCACCTTGAGTCTATATTTATCTTTTAAGGTAAAATGAGATTCTTGTATTTAGCAGATATCTGGCCTGAGTTTTTCTATCCAGTCAGGCAATCTGTGCCTCTTCAGACCACAATTTATACCATTCCCATTAATTGAGAATATTAATATGCCTTTTGAAAGTCTAGTGGACATTTTGAATCCTTCCACCACTGTGGAAGTTGGAATTTGATCAAAAGTTTCCAAGTGAGTTTACTTTTGTGGTGAAGGATTACGCTGGTCATTATGGAGGATAGGTCCTAGAATATCCTGGCTAGCTGGTTTAGTTATGGCAAATTTCTTCAACATGAAGATGTCATTAAAGTATTCAATTTCACCATCATAAATGAAACTCAGTTTAGCTGGGTACAGGATCCTGGGTCAAAAGTTATTTTGTTTCAGCAGATTAAAAGTAGATGACCTTCATCTTCTAGCTTGGAAGGTTTGAGCAGAGAGATCTGCTGTTATTCAAATATTATTCCCCTTCTAGTAATGGTTTTCTTACATCTGGTTGCTTTCAGAATTGTCTTCTTCCTATTAACTTTAGCAAAATTAATTATAATGTGTCAGGGGAATGTCTTATTCGGGTTGAGTCGTGGTGGGGCTCTGAAACTGTCTTCTATCTGAATTTCAGAATCTCTTGGCATGTCTGGAAAATTCTCTTTTATAATCTCAAGAAGAAGAGACTCTGTGTCTTGTGAAGCCACTTCGTTACTTTCAGGGATCCCTATCAGGCAAATATTCGTTTTCTTCGAATTATCCCAGATCTCTCTGACAGAATGATCTGTTATTGCCCTACTTTTTTTTCCTTTTTTAAAGTTTGTGAGTGTTGGAAAGCTTTGTCTTCAATGTCAGAAATCCTTTCTTCTGCTTGATCCATTCTGTTACTGAGTGATTCTACTGTATTTCTCATATGAAGACTGCAAATTCTTGTCTCGATGTGTCAAAATCTTTGGTCATTTTGTCTTTGTATTTCTTGAATTCTTGAGATATCTTTTAGATTACTGCTTGAAATTCTAATTCCATCTTTTCCTCCATTCTGTTGATCTTATTTGCTATCCAGATTCTGAATTCAATTTCTGACATCTCCGCCATGTGTTTATGCGTGGGATCTTATGTAATGCTTATCATTCCTTGGGGGAGTTGATCTACTCTGATTATTTATATTTCTAGTTTTCCCATTCATTCTGCCTCATGATTGTTTTTCTCCATTGCCTCTGGACATCCTCAGAGTTGGGGAGGTGTCTCTCCAAGATTAGAACCTGTCAGGATCACTCTATTGTTGTTTGCTCTTTGTAGGAAGTAACCCTATTTAGCTCCTCAGGATTGCTCCATCCAGAGAGTTCTGGCTATGGAAGCAGCTCCAGAGTGTGGCTCACACGGATCCAGCAGCTGGGCAAGGGATGTTTCACATGGTTCTTGCAATGCCTGGTGCCTGGTGACTTTGGTAAAGAGAGCCCATAGCCCCAGCAGTCTCTGGTTGGGTGGAGGGCTCTGCACAGAGGCAGAAAGTGCGCAGGAGGGAGTGTGTGGGTTGCATGGCTTCCATAGTCCCTGGCCAGATGGGCGGATCCAGTGTGGAGGCAGGCAGGGCACTGGAGGAAGGATGCGGATTGCGCAGCTCCCAGAGTCCCTGGCTGGCTTGACTTATAATTTTTATATATTCAAATCCAAAGTATAATGCAATTTCTCATCTTTTAAAACATTTTAAATATTCTAAAATATTATACAAGAACACATAAGCACACAAGGCTTAAAGTAATTTTGAATGGTTCTTACTTAAAATTAGTTTATAATTTGTACTTGTCTGAACTTTAAATGATACAGTATGTCAAGTAAATGATTTCTTCACTTTTCGTTGCCTAGATTTCTAGGATTCTTCAAGACTTGAAAAGTGAATGCTTATCTCTAGAACAAAATCATGGCCTTTGAATCAAAGTGTCATTAGTGTATCCTAGTAAATCTTTTAAAATCTGAACCCCTAAAATTAGATCCTGTAAAATGCACACATAGAAACTTTATTTTCTAAAATGGAACCATCTATGAACACAATTTCACCTAATAATTATAACATTTTCAGACTCTTCCCCTAACTAGAAATTTAACCTGCAATGTGTCGTTCTTTTTGTAATATAAAAAAATAATAAATTTCAGTCACAAATCACATTTTTTTTTCATTTTATCACTGTGAGCATAGAGAGCTATCATTTTAGTAAATGAGGAAATTGTGGAAGAAAAACAGAAGGACTTAGAATCTTGTTCTTTGAAAAAATGAAACTGGCAGAATTACCAGGATTTCTATATCCCTTTTATAGTGGTACTCTCTTTGACTTAGTAAACTGGAAATTAATTCCATATAAATCCTTTTATAGCGTATACATTTAGTCCTCTACATTTATAAATCAGATACATTCCTTAGAATGAATTCTATTTTGGTACATATATTATTTACCTAGAAGATGATAAAGCCTTTCTTTTTAAAGCTGTATTAAATGCCTTTATGTCAATTTGTAACCTTAAAAATTATTATAATTTACTCTTTTAATCTGTTGACATTATGTGAAACTATTTTAACTGATGTTAATGTGGAGTTATATATGGCAATAGTTTTATGAAGTTTAATGCTTTACCAAACATTTGTTTTTGAAGGCATTTAATCCTGTGTGTCCAAAGGTATTCTACAAAACTCACAAAATTATAAAGAAAATAATTTGTGTAGAAATAGTTTTCTCAAAGAGACCAATTTCCTCACAAGTGTTTTAAAAGCCATACCAAAGCCAAAACAAGAACTTAATCTTAGGCTTCTGCATTCTCTAGTTGAAGCAAAGGACCAAGTATGAAGAGATGAGGTCTATTCATAATGTACAAAGGTCTACTTATTAGCATTTTAGAGAATGTCTCAAATTCTACCACCAGCCCCCAAAATATAACCAGTAAATTGACATCTTACTTGGATTGGGTTATTCAATTCATCAATTTTAATTTGGAAATTAAGAAGAAAATATTTGCAAAGAGGGTCTTCTTAAGACATTTCTTTCTTAGGCTATTATTTGCATTTATAAAGGCTAATTGTTTTGCCTTGAGGTCCTAAAAGGTCTATCTATCTGGTACTCTTTCTCTAGAATAAGGAATTTTATTTTTTAAGGGTCATAAAAAGCAAATGCACAAAAATTCATCCATATATTATCGGCTGCTCTTTCCAAAGCTACATCTAAACAAAAAGGGTGTTTTTTTGTTGTTGTTTTAAATAGTAATCAAATTCATGTAGCACTACCTTAAACACAATTTGTAAAAATAACTTTACATTCCCAGTAGAGAAAAAAGAAAAATGTAATATGCCAATCTCAATAATCATCAGTTACATGTTAAATTTGTTTCCAAATAGCATATAGAATATACTCTTAAGTGCTATATTATGACTCAATCTCAAAAAAATTCAAGAAAAACTGCAGCCTTAGGAAAGTAATTAAGAGTAAAACACTGACAGCCCAACAAATTAGCTTATTTCAGGTATACATGCTGAAGAACTGTTCATTGAATGTAAGAGTAGATCAGCAATACAATTTCCCATACTTATAATAAATTACAACATTATAACATAGAGAGTATAAGCACAAAAAGGATAGTACAACTAAAAACAAAATATTATATGTATTTTCTTTTATAATGGTAAACCACATAAATCCCAGTATAGTTTAAAATGTTATGTCTTAGGGAGGGGCAAGATGGCTGACTGGAAGCAGCTTCATGAGAGGCTCCTATCTAAAGGGAAGGATAGTGTCCAGAAAATGCCCAATTAAGCAGAAGACTGGGAGCCCAGCCTAGAGAGAAGTGAGAACTGCTGGTCACCTCTGCTGAGGCAAGCTGCAACTCCAAGAAAGAAAGCTTCAGGTACAAAATTCACCTGAAAAGAAAACTATCCATCCCCTTCCCCCAAGAAAGCTGTGGTCATTTTGTTTGTTTGTTTGTTTGTTTGTTTCCTCTCTTTTTCCTCTTCTTTTGCTCCTGTGGGTTTTCTACAGATGAGCAGTGAACTGTGGACCTCTTGTCTCACCCCACAGGAGAGTGCTGTGGGAAGTGGGAACTGCTTCCCCCTGAGAGACCACGCTGTGTCTCTGAGTGCTCTCTTGCTAGGCAGAAAAATTGAACTAACGTTCTGCCTGCCATTCTGAACTTCCAGTATGCCCTTCCTTCACTTACCTGATAGAAGTCTATCCCCTGCGTGAGAGGAGATTCTCAAGCAGCATACCCCCTCCTTGTCAGCTGGACGAAGTGCCTCGCCCCTCAAGAGACTCTGGGGGCTGCACTGAGTTTCCCACCCATCCGCCCACATGGCCAGTCTCTGCTGAGGGCAGGTGACTCCCCAGCAGGCTGGGCCGCCAGGGAAAGTGGCATCACCGGCTTCCAGGGACTCATCTGATTTCACGCCAGCCCTCAGCGGGCCGGACCTCCGAAGATGGCGGCAGGCTCGCAGCCAGGGACTCCCCCGAGTGTGCACCAGACCCCAGCAAGCTGGGCTGCCTGGAAAGGTGGCAGCACCTGCTGCCAGGGACACTGCCAAGCGTGCACCAGCCGCCTGGGAAGGTGGCACTACCCGCTGCCAGAGTGGGGCGGGCCACCCGGGTAGGCGGCACCGCCCACTGCCAGAGACTCAGCCGAGTGTGTGCCAGCCCCTAGCAGGCTGGGCCACCAGGGAAGGTGGCATGGCCCGCGGCCAGTGACTCTGCTGAGTGTGTGCCAGCCTCCAGTGGGTTGGGCCACCACCCACTGAAAGAAACTCCGCCAAGCACGCACCAGCCCCAAACAGGCCGAGCTTCCCTGGGAAGGTGGCACTGCCCATCGCCAGGGCCTCTCTCGAGTGTGTGCCAGCCCCCAGTGGGCTGGGCTGCCCAGAAAGATGGCAGTGCCTGCCACCAGAGACTCCGCCCAGGTCACGCCAGACTCCAGCAGGCCAGATGCCCAGGCAGGCGGCACCAAATGCTGCCAGAGACTCCGCTGAGTGCACGCCAGTCCCCAGCTGGCCAGGCCTCCCGGAAGGCGGTACCCTTCCTACACCAGAATCTCTGTCCAGACCCCCTAGAGGGCCTGGCTTCTGGGCAGGTGGCACCCCAGGCTGCCAGAGAATTGCCGAGTGTGCCTGACCCCCCCAGTGGGCCAGGCCACCAACGCAGATGGGATCACTCTCCACCAAGACTCCTCCGAGTGTGCGTGACCTCCACCTGGGCCTTTCTCCAGGGCACCCAAGCCTTTCCCCATCAGCTTCCCCCTTGCCAGGGGTTCCGGGAGCTGCGCAACCTGCACCCTACTTTCCCCCTCCCTCTCGTTCCTGACTCCAAAACTGACCCACCCATCTGGCCAGGGTCTCTGGCAGCCACGCGACCTCACACCCTCCCTCTGGCGCCCTCCCTACCTCTGTGTGGAACCTGCCTCCTGGCCACAGATAGCTGGAGCCACGGGCTCTCTTTGCCAAAGTCACTGGGCACCAGGCATTCCTAGAAATGAATGCACCTTCACTAGCCTTCCTGCTGGTTCCATGTGTACCATGCTCCACACCAGAGCTGCTCCCACAGCCAAAACCCCCTAGCTGGGGCAGCCCCAGAGGAACTACACAAGGTCACTTCCTCTAAATATCCAGCAACAATAGAGTGATCTCAACGGGGTTCAATCTTGGAAAGACAACTCTCCAACCCTGAAGACAGCCAGAAACAACAGTGAAAAACAATCATGAGGTGGAATCAATGGAAAAAGTCTGGAAATATGAATACTCAGAGTAGATCAACTCCCCAAGGAATGAAAAGGCTAACACAGCACAAGATCCCATGCATAAACAAATGGCTGAGATGTCAGAAATCGAATTTGGAATCTGGATAGCAAATAGGATCAACAGAATGGAGGAAAAGATGGAACTAGAATTTCAAGCAGTGATCTAGAAGATGTCTCAAGAGTTCAACCAAGAATGCAACCAATTCAAAGACAAAATGACAGACAATTTTGACATATTGAGACAAGAATTTGAAGCCCTCAAATATCTGAGAAATATAGTAGAAATTATTCCTTACATCTCTTCAGACCATCATGGAATAAAAGTAGAACTCAATAACAACCAGAATCTGCATACTCAAACAAAAACTTGGAAGCTAAACAACCTCATGATGAAGGACAGATGGGTCATTGACAAGATTAAAAAGGAAATTTCCAAATTTTTGGGAAAAAATGACAATGAAGACATGAATTATCAGAACCTCTGGGATACTGCAAAGGCAGTCCTTAGAGGAAAATTTATAGCGCTACAAGCCTTCCTCCAGAGAATGGAAAGAGAAGAAGTTAATAACTGAATGGGACATCTCAAGCACCTGGAAAAGGAAGAACATTCCAATCCCGAACCCACCATAAGAAAAGAAATAACCAAAATTAGAGCAGAATTAAATGAAATTGAAAATAAAAGAATTATACAACAAATTAATAAATCAAAAAGTTGTTTTTTTTAAAAGGTCAATAAAATAGACAAACCTTTGGCCAATCTAACCACAAAAAAAAGAGTAAGATCTCTAATCTCATCAATCAGAAATGGTAAAGACGAAATAACAACAGACCCCTCAGAATTTCAAAAAAATCCTTAACGAATATTACAAGAAATTTTACTCTGAGAAATATGAAAATCTGAAGGAAATTGACAAATACTTGTAAGCACATCACCTTCCAAGACTTAGCCAGAAGGAAATGGAAATGTTGAACAGGCTTATATCAAGTTCTGAAATAGCATAAACTGTACAAAATCTCCATAAAAAGAAAAGCCCTGGACCGGATGGTTCACGTCAGAATTCTACCAAACCTTTAAAGAAGAACTGGTACCTATATTATTCAACCCTTTCCAAAATATAGAAAAAGAAGGAATACTACCCTATACATTCTATGTATAGCAAACATCGCCTTGATCCCTAAACCAGGGAAAGACCCAACAAAAAAAAAAAAAGAGAATTATAGACCAATATCACTAATGAATATTGATGCAAAAATATTCAATAAGATCCTAGCAAACAGAATCCAGCAACACATCAAACAAATTATACACCATGACCAAGTGGGCTTTATCCCAGGGTCTCAAGGCTGGTTCAAT
>CAUYRH010154377.1:0-11507 GCA_963574655.1 Perodicticus potto
TGGTTATAGCCTTCATATGAAAGCTATAAATTAGTTTCACAGTAAGGCTGAGTACATTGGATACTTTTTCTTCCATTCTTAAGATACTTTGCTAAGAAGAATATGTTCTAGTTCCATCCATGTAAATATGAAAGAGGTAAAGTCTCCATCTTTCTTTGAGGCTGCATAATATTCCATGGTATACATGTACCACAATTTATTAATCCATTCATGGGTCGATGGGCACTTGGGCTGTTTCCATGACTTAGCAATTATTAATTGGGCTGCAATAAACATTCTGATACAGATATCTTTGTTCTAATGTGATTTTTGGTCTTCTGGATATATACCTAGTAGAGGAATTATAGGATCGAATGGCAATTCTATTTTTAGACCTCTAAGTAGTCTCCAAATATCTTTCCAAAAGGACTGTATTAGTTTGCATTCCCACCAGCAAGGTAGAAGTGTTCTCTTCTTGCTCCTTCTTGTTTTTTTTTTGAGACAGAGCCTCAAGCTGTCACCCTAGATAGAGTGCCGTGGCATCACAGCTCACAGCAACCTCCAATTCTTGGACTCAAGTGAGTCTCCTGCCTCTGTCTCCGAAGTAACTGGGACTACAGGTGCCCGCCACAATGCCCCGCTATTTTTTCGTTGCAGCCATCATTGTTGTTTGGCGGGCCCGGGCTGGATTGGAACCTGCCAGGTCAGGTGTACGTGGCTGGCACCTTAGCCCGTTGAGCCACAGGCACCAAGCCAGCTCCTTCTTGCTCAGAAACACTAGCCAGGACTTCAGTGCTATGCTTGGGGGCCATTTTAAACAACGAAATCACCAACAGAAAGCACAAAGATGTGACAAATGTGGCATTAAATACACCACATGAAGGACACTTGCTTACAGCATGTTATCTGCAACAATAGGGCAGAGTTTCCCTTTTCAGCATTAGCTGGAAACATGTGCATTGGGCAACTTAATTTTTTTGCCCCTCTGGACATTCCTATAGATGACCATGAAAGCCCCGTGAAGACTGATGTTGGGGTTACAAGTACATTTTAGCAAGTAGGTGAATTTGCAAATACAGAATCCATGAATAATGAGGATTGGCTGTATTTGTAAAATATAGGGACTCTTTTAGACACATACTTTAATTACTGTTATTACTCCAATGTTCTTTAATATTAGTGAGTACCCAAAGTTCACATTTTCCCAATTATCCTACTAAAAATCATTATGAATTCATGGGTTAAGCATATGGATATATTTAACTTCATTATGATTATGAATTAATTAATTAATTAATTAATTAATTAATTTATAGACACAGTCTTACTCTGTTGCCCTCGGTAGAGTCCTGTGGCATTATCATAGCTCATAACAACCTCAAACTCCTGGGCTCAAATGATCCTCTTGCCTCAACCTCCTGAGTAGCTGAGATTATAGGCACCTGCCACAAGCCCAGCTAGTTTTTCTATTTTTAGTAGAGACAGGGTCTCACTCTTGCTCAGGCTGGTCTCAAACTTCTGAGCTCCAGCAATCTACCCGCCTTGGCCTCCCAGAGTGCTAGGATTACAGGAGTGAGCCACTGTGCTTGGCCTATTATTTATTATTAACATAATTAAAATTATCACTGATGCTCACATTGTCTTATCTTTGGTCAGTAGGAGCTTTTCCAAGTTGGCGTAACCCAAGTAGTCTTGACAATTTTCTTGCTTTTTGACACAATTAGATGTTTCAAGCTTCTCTTTTATATTTCAGGTATTAGACTTGGAATTGCTGGTTTCTCAAGCAGCTTTGGTTCTTTTTAGTGAAAGATGGTATATAGAGACCCCAATGTGAGTGCTAAGGGTGCTAAGTGTTGTCATTGTCACTGTTTCTAGCTTTCTTAAAGAACAAAACTAGAAAATATGAGGAGTAACTACCTACCATTTTTTTTTTTTTGAGACAGAGTCTCACTTTGTCACCCTGAGTTGGGTGCCATGGCGTCATCGCAGCTCACAGCAACCTCGAACACTTGAGCTCAAGCAATCCCTTTATCTCAGCCTCCTGCACAGCAGGGACTACAGGCACCTACCACAACACTGGACTAGTTTTTCTATTTTTGGTGGAAATGGGGGTCTCACTCTTGCTCAGGCTGGTCTTGAACTCCTGAGCTCAAGCAATGTACCCGCCTTGGCCTCCCAGAATGCTAGGAGTACAGGCATGGGCCACTGTGCCTGACCTATCTATCTTCATGAAATAACATACATTATGAATTTGAAACAATGCTTCCTTTTTAGTTTCAAGATTACCTTGTTTTTGTTTAAACTCTTCTATCTTAATTTGTATTTCCTTCTTCCCACAACTAGACTACTTGTTCTCAACAACAGCCTGGATGATAGAACATTGTGTAATTAATCAGTAGTTTTATCCCACATTACTATTATTGCAATCTTAGAAAAGCAAAACCACACACTACCACCAAAAATATTATTAGTAAAAACAGTTAATTTTTTTTTTTTTTTTTGAGACGAGAGTCTCACTATGTCGCCCTCGGTAGAGTGCCACAGAGTCACAGCTCACAGCACCCTCAAACCCCTTGGGTTTAAGCGATTCTTTTGCCTCAGCCTCCTAAGTAGACTACAAGGCTCCCACAACAATGCCTGGCTATTTTTTGTTGCAATTGTCATTGTCGTTTAGCTGCCCCAAGTTGGGTCAGCCTCAGTTTATGTGGCTGGTGCTGTAACCACTGTGCTAGGGGCACCGAGCCAGTTAACTTTTTTTGTTGTTGCGTTTGCACTTCTTTCTTTCCTTATTTATTTACATTTAGATTTTATTTTTTTTATTTCAAATTAATGTGAGGGTACAGATTGTTATATTACATGTTCTCACTTTGAAGGTAAATTTTCAGTTGTAAAAGAATGCCATTCTTAGAATATATTCCATAAGAAGTGTGCCGTCAAATCTCAATGGTGTCTCTTTGTGTTATTATACCATCAAAATTGGTGCACACTTATCTGATTTTTTTATATTTTGGGATTAATATTTCAAAATTTAATTTAATCTTAAACTTGTGTAAAATAAGTACAGAAATAGTAGAATAGGATGCATAGTTTTCTGAGCCTTGCTTTTTAAGTCACTTTCCACAATGTATCTTGGTGATTACACCGTAGTAGAATATGGATATATTCCTTATTCCCTATTACAGTTATATAGTACTCTATCATACGGATTTGCTACAATTTATCCAACCAGTCCCCAATTGTGACATTTTAGTTGTTGTCTGCCTTAGATAATATAATTAGTGCTTCAGTTAGTGGCCTTGTGCATGTATCAATTTGATGTTTTTGTTTTTTTTTTCGTTTTCCTTTTCTTTTTTATTTTTTTGCAGTTTTTGGCCAGGGCCGGGTTTGAACCTGCCACCTCCAGTATATGGGGCCAGCGCCCTACTCCTTTGAGCAACAGGCGCCACCCACAATTTGATGCTTTGTCAGCACATATTTGGGGTAGATTCCTGGAAATCTGATATCTGGGTCAAAGGGTAAATGAAAATATAGTTTTCCTAGATGTCTCCAAATTCTCCTTCATTGGTGAATTCTTGCATTTCTTCTAGCAATACAGGTATATAAAAGTGCCTGTTTTCCACAGCTTTACCAATAGAATATATTGTTGAACATCTGTATTTTGCTTATCTTGGTATAGGTGACAAATTGTATCTCAGTGTATTTTTAATTTGCATTTCTGTTATTATCACCTAACTTTTCAAGGAAAATAAAATGCATTGTCAACACGTAAAATAATGCATTTCTTATAAAAACTGAGATTTTGATCTCTCTTGAAAAATTAGTTTGGCAGCACTGAACCAGTGTTTCCATATGGCATGACTGGCTGGAACTGAGTATGCACATGTGTTTCCCATTCAATACAGACTCTGCTTTACCCCTTCATTGGATTGCATTGCCTGCTTTTCCCTGTAGGTGTTTGAAGTTGTCACCCAGTCCTTGACTTGGAATGTAGGTATATCAGTTATCCCTCAACACAGTAATGCTGCGTCACAATCAGACAACTGCAGGGGTATATGGCACTGAGCATTTATTGCTCTTGCATGTGGGGTAGCTAGGTGGCTCTGCTGATTTTAGCTTGGCTTATTCACGCATCTGAATGTAGGGGTTCAGTTAGCTGTCAACTGATTTAGATTGCTCTTAGCTGTGTGGTTATAGAGCCACATGAATAGTGTGACCCCATGCGTATGAAACGTCATGTGCGTCGGATACTGAGCTTCTTGTCTAGATTAAGGCACACGTCCTCACTGCTTGGTGTTTAGTTGGGTCCATTTAGACCCTTATCTTCTATTGTTCCTCAGCTCTCCCTCATTCCTTAATTTTCCCACTTTTAACACATGCCTGGCACCTTAGTTTCAGGCATTTTCCCAACATCAGTAGAATTTTACCCTCTACCTGGGTTATTTGGCTCTGTCAAAGGTGGGATTAGATTCCGGTTCTGCACAGGGGAGGTGATGGGGGGACAGAAATGGAAGTAGTACTGTTGGCCTTAATAGGAGAAGACTGATCTTTCCAGGAGGGGGAGATTTTGCTAGCAGGTTGTGTTTGGGCTCAAATTGCAACTCTCCTCTGATCTCCTATCTGCCAGTCTACCCTGATGATTTCGGATTTGTTAAGCCTCTATAACCATGTAAGCCAATTTCTTTAAAATGTCTTTCTCTCTCCTTGTGCACAACACACACACACACCCCTCTTGTTGCTTCCTTGTCTCTAGGAAAACCCTGAGTAATATAGACTGCTGGTGGGTAAGGACTTCCAACCTGATTTGTTGCTTGTTTTCTTTTACAGTAACTTAAATTGCTTTCAGTCTTACATGAAAGGAGGACTATTCCACATGTAAATAAAATGTTGGCTTTATTTTGTGGCAATTATAACTCTCCTTTTATGGTTTGTTCTCTTCTTTTTCTGAGTTGCACTCCAGAGATTTCTGGGATTAATTGCCAAAAAGGGGCTCGGCTCCAGAGAAGTGTGCTTTCTCCTGTGCAGGTGAGTTGAATGAGAGTAGAGAGAGGGCAGAAGGAATAGGAGACAAAGAAGTCTCTTCACCTTGCCACAGACTTTTAGGGGGTCTTTGTAGTCAGTGCCCCCAAAAGATTTACACCTTCCCTAACCACTATTTACTGTCAGAAAGTGTGCTGGGCTCTGGGGCTGGTTTGGTTCAGGACAAACCCAGTAAGGGTGATGGTGCTGACATAAGAACGTATGGTGCCGTTTTGTCTCATTTTAACTTACCAGAATTTACCATCAATGCTTTGGCACTCAGAGAGGGCAGCTCTGTGTGTCATGGAAATACTGAGTTTTGTGCAAATGGCACTACTGGCATACAGCTCTCACCTCATCCTGTGGGATCCCTGAGAGCAGGTGAGGAAGATCTCAGAAGCTGGACATGGACAGGGAGAGAACGTTCCATCGCAGTGGGGGCCAGGAGGCTCTTTCTCCTATCACATTATTTTGCAAATATTTCAAGGAGTGTTTGTTCTAAATACCCTTTGATTTGGTGGGGGCACCCTTGCATTGTGGGAACCTGTAGCTAGCTGGAGAACTGAAGGCATTCAGCAGTTGGGGGTGATTTTTTTAAAAAGTTCATAAATTCTGCATGCTGTACAAACAACAAAACACTTAACAAATACGCACTCTGAAAATTCTCTTGTGAGTCCTTTTCAATCTGTACCTTTGAAGAGAACAGGAGCATTACCTGAAAAATGTGTCTCACAGTGTCCCCCAAATTCACAGCGAGATGAAGAGGGACTGATGGTCTTCACTCCCCAAATTTGGGTCTCAACCCGCAGATTCCAAAACTAATGTCCACTAGAGGGACTTGATGGGGCAAAGGGAGGGAGGAAAGACAGGGAAGGGAAGTGGTGATGTCAGCCTTCCAGCAGGGCCACTGCTATTTGGGTAAGAGGCAGTAGTGATTAAGGTGAGAGTGACGGTGAGTGCACCAGGGCATAGTCTAACAAACACACGTTTAGAGCCAGATATACTTGAGTTCAAATGGAAGCCCTACAGTTTACCAGCTGCATAGCTTGAGGCAAGTTGGCTAACTCCTGAGCCCTGGTTTTCTAATTTGGACAATGAGATTATCATTACCTCCTAGGGTTGTTGGCAGATTAAGATCATGTATGAGAGGAATATGGCATTTAGAAGGTATTTATAAATGCTAGTTGTCGTTGCTGTTATTTTTATCACATGCCTGATTGCATACTTTTTAGAAAGGCCAAGGGGCAGCCATTTCCACCTTCTGATGGGAGGAGGGGCAGGAGAGAGGGCAAAAGCTCTGTGGCTCCAATCTTGCCTCTTGGTCCATGGCTCAATCTAATTAAAGTGGACAGATTCTTGATAAGCCATTGTCTAAATGGTTGGAGAAACCAGCCTTGTTCTCTGACCCTTGCCCAGAGAGGAGGCTGGGCACGGACAGCCTTGTTTATCTGTCCTCAGCCTATCTGGGTCTCGTGTTCCTCCTGCACACACTTCAGAACAGAGCACTGCAGTCCTGAGATGGTGCATTTCTGTGCAGATTGACCCTTCTAAGGCCACATTGCTCTTGGATTATTCCGGTGTGTGTTTGTGGTGACTTTAATTCAGATTAATGGGAGGTTTGGAAGTTGAAAAACCCCATAAGGAAAATGAATCAAAGACAATAATCACTCAATAAGGAGACCTTCTTTCCTCTCTCTTTCTCTTTATCTCATTATCTTTGTTGTTTGGGTAAATGTGATGCTTCCCCTAGCTGGGGCATCATGGTAAAATCTTGCCCTTTTCATGTTATCTGAGTCAGTTTTCCTTGGAATGTTCTGAGTCATGTCAGGGTGTCAGGGAAAAGGCCAAAAGTGGAGTTATTACATTTTGAAGAACCAAGCTACCCAATGTGAGCTGGTATCTTGAAGTAGTGGCAAAGTCAATGGGTTTGGGTATAAAGGGCCTGAGTTTGTATCTTGGCCCTGTATCCCTTGGACTATGTGACCTGGGGTGAGTTACTTGCCTGCTCTGAGCCTAAGTTCCTTACATGTGTAAATGTCCTTGATTCTCTCACATTTTCTATGTGCCTAACTTTTTTTGGGAGATTGCATTATGATTGAAACTGGAATTGTGGTGTGTTTTGAGGGTGACTAAATACTGAACATCAATATTGACATGCTAGGTGATTATGTATAATTATGCCTTGGAATGTTGTGAGCCATGTCAGCATGTCAGAAAAAAGGCCAAAAATTTATTAAGGTTCTTGGTGGGGCAAGATCATGAAGAACTGAAGATTTTTGGTTAGGGAAAGACAAATCAATGTCCCTCATTTTTAATGGCAAGAATCAGATTATTGAAAGAAGATCCTACATAATGTGGAGTGTAGAGCATGACAATGAATCATTCTCAACAATTCTGGAAGTATCAGTCCAATCCAACTCATGATTTTCTGTTTGTCCTGCTCAAAAAGAGCAAGAGTTGGGGCCATTGATGGTCAGGTGCCTAGGATCAATAGTCTGCTTAGAGCTAGAGCTTGATCCAAAGAGGCCATTGTCCTTGCATAAAAGATATTCTGTGATTGTGGCGAGCCTGTGGTTTAACAAGGGGGTGGAAGAAAGGGAGGTATGGAAGAGGTTCACAATGTTCCCTGTTAGCCTGTCTATCAATAATTCACTTCTGCTTTAGAAGACTGGGAAATGGGCTGTTAATGAGGAAGGGAGGGTACTGAATATAAACTTTGATGGACTTGGGTTGAATCTATGGTAAAACATACTGAAAGGCCAAGACCATGGGAACTTTGAGTTTAGCAAAATACAGAGACCCTGAAACAGCCCCAGTGTCCTCATAGAACCATTATGAAGCCAAACTGGGAAAGGGAGAAAAGGAGAAAGCAGAGGTTTTTGGAGTCCAGGTGGCTTGTCAACAGCCTTCTTCAAAAAAGCTTCTTTGTTATTGTTGTTGTACTGGGTCTTCTGACTCCATGGGAGGTGCCTGGGTGCTCCTGCCTGTAGCCCCCTGACCTAGGGTCTTTTTAGAGCATTTGTCAAAAGGAGCACAAAATAAGTGTAATAAAAATGCTTTGTAAACAGTGACCTTCATGACATGGTAAGCTGTTTTCACCATTATTGCCATTGCAGTGATCTTCTGTGGAATGCTTTTTTTCATCATAAATCAGGTACAGAGAAATCTCCTCTTGATATTTGGATGCAGGTCTTTGTCACTGTTTCAAGAAGAAAATTCTCCTAGGAATGTACCTTCACAAAATCATTTCCTGATGATGCCATTTTCTTCTGTGTGATTACTGGTGAAGCCCTTAGAGCCGTATTATCCCCAAAACACTTCAATGTGGACAATATCCAACCTCTTATTCCCTTTAGATTTTTTTTGAGATGGAGTCTCCCTCTGTCACCCTTAGTAGAGTGCCATGGTGTCACAGCTCACAGCAACCTCAAAGTCTTGGGCTCAAGTGATCCTCTTGCCTCAGCTTCCCCAGTAGCTGGGACTACAGGCACCCGCCATAACACCCAGCTAGTTTTAGAGATGGGGTCTTGCTCTTACTCAGGCTGGTCTCAAAGTCCTGAGCTCAGGCAATCTACCTGCCTCGGCCTCCCGGAGTGCTAGGATTACAGGCATGAGGCACCATGCCCCGCCTCTCTTATTCCCTTTAAAAAGGCAAACAATCTTGATAGTTTACTTGCTATAAATTGTATGTAACAATTTATCTGTAGAGGGGTTTAGAAAAAGGGATTTCTATTCCTGGTAAAATGGAAGATTAGAAAATCTGAAACCTTTCCATGACCACACAATTAAAATGCAAGATACAATATAAGAAACATAATTTTAAATTCATGGATGACCTTGCAAGGAAATGAAGAAAGTTGTCAGAGACCAGGGATAAAGTGAGAGTGGGAGCGAGTGAGCCTTCTGGAAGCATCTGTAGCCACAGATGTAGAAAAGAAAAGGTGGCAAGCTGGGGAGAGCTGGTGTGGGCTCTTCTCCACTCTGTAGGAATCTCTGATCTATAAAGGGCTACACTCTCAGTAAGAATTAAATCAGGAAAAATCCTCCTCCAGAGGCGAAATGCAAGAAAACCTGTCTATCTCAGCCTAACCTTGATTAAAGGGGAAAATATAATTTCTGTGAATCTGTGGACATGGACTGGCCCTGGGGTGGGGTTGCTATTTGCAATTTTTTTTTTTTTTTTTTGAGATAGAGTGGCATCATAGCTCATAGCAACCTCAATCTCTTGGGCTCGAGAGATCCTCTTACCTCAGCCTCCTGAGTAAGTCGGACTACAGGTGCCTGTCATGATGCCCAGCTAGTTTTTCTATTTTTAGTAGAGATGGGGTCTTGCTCTTACTCAGGCTGGTCTTGAACTCCTGAGCTCAAGCAATCCATCTGCTTCAGCCTCCCAGAGTGTTAGGATTACAGGCGTGAGCCACCACACCTGGCCACTAGTAGGATATGTTAACATATGTTTCTCAATAATCTTAGATCCGAAAAGAAAATCTTTCAGAAGATGGAAAATATGAACAACATAGTCATTTATTCATTTGATGTTTTGTTGAATACCTATAATGTCAGGCACTGTTTAAAGCGCTAGAGTAATAACAGTGAAAAACTGATTCTCTTGCTGAAGTATACACACTAGGAGACAGACTCAACAATGTCCATAGATATACTATTTAACAGTAAAAAATCAAAATTACCATTACAGGAAAATAGTGTCTTCACACACTGAAATACTAGAACTATAAAGAAAAGGAAGGGAATGCTAAACATGAAGTTCAAGAAAGTGATTACCTCTCTGCAAAGATGGGAGCTGCCATCAGGGCACCAGCTTCAACTCTATTGTTTCATTTTTCAAGTTTGTACCAGGTAGATTCAAGGGTGTTTGCTTCATTATAATGCATTACATACATTATATGTTTTAGTATATATGACATGTTTCATAATAAGTGAAACATATCATATATACATATACATACATTATATACATGCATTACATATTTTAGTATATATGATATGTTTCATAATAAGTGTGTGACAGAATTCACACTATTAAGGAACTAAAGATTATCCAAGGTAGGCAGAGAAGAGATAAATATAGAGAAAAAGTATGAGTCATATACATACATTATATATTTTAGTATATATGATATTCTTCATAATAAGTGTGTGATAGTATTCACACTATTGAGGAACTAAAGATTATCCCAGGTAGGCAGAGAAGAGATAAATATAGAGAAAAAGTATAAGTCATAGATATGATAAGAGAGTAGGACCCCCCCGAAGTGAATCAATCCAGGGAGATTTTAGAGATAAACTGGACCAGACATCTGCACAGGGGCTGGGGAATGCAAATGGAAAGCCTGAAAAAGGCCTGGTTTCTGACATTTGGAAGCTTGTTCAATGATGAATTAAGGGATTTCTTATTCCAAGAGGCTTTTTATACTTAAGTCCTGTGATAACATAAGGCAACTAGTTTATGCCTATGGATGTAAACTCTGTGTGTGTTGTGGTTGTTATTGTTGTATCAGCCCTTCTCCAAACTTAAAGGTGTAAGATGACAATGATTCTGTTATGCTCACAATTCTGTGGGTTAAGAATTTGGGCAGGGGGCAGCGCCTGTGGCTCAGTGGGTAGGGCACCTGGCCCATATACCGAAGGTGGTGGGTTCGAACCTGACCCCTACCAAACTGCAACAAAAAATAGCCAGGCGTTGTGGCAGGCGCCTGTAGTCCCAGCTACTTGGGAGGCTGAGGCAAGAGAATCACCTGAGCCCAGGAGCTGAAGGTTGCTGTGAGCTGTGACGCTACAGAGCTCTACTGAGGGTGATAAAGTGAGATTCTGTCTCTAAAAAAAAAAGAAAGAATTTGGGCAGGGTATAGCAGAGATGATTATCTATGCTCCATGTGGTATGAGGCTTCAGCTAAGGTAGTTAAAATGGGTGGAGATGGCTGAGAAAACTTAACTGGGGCCATATAGGTAAGGCTTGGTGTCTGTTAGCTGGGTTCCCTGTTTTTCTCTTCACATGGCATCAGTTGGGGCAGAATTGTCTAAAATGTTTTTACTCACATACTCACGTTCTCCTGGGTTGGTAGTATTGAAACTGCTCTGAGTGGCTAGACATCTTTCCATGCAGCCTCCCCACATGGCTAAACTTGAGCTTCCTCTCGGCCTGGTGGGCTCAGCACAGTCAGACTTGTGACATGGTCCGGGCTTTGCACAGAACGAGTATTCCAAGATAACAGGGTTGAAGTTGCAAAGCTTCTCATCACCTAGCCTTGGAAGTCACGCAGTGTTTCTTCTGCCACACTTCTATTAGTTACACAGAGTCAGCCTAGGATTAGTGTGTGTGTGTGTGTGTGTGTGTGTGTGAGAGAGAGAGAGAGAGAGAGAGAGAGAGAGAGAGAGAGAGAGAGAGAGGCACTATATATAGAACAGGAATACCGGTCAGCACTGTTCATTGGGTCATGGGGGAACATCTTTGGAGATCATCTCTTACACTATATGAGCTTGTCCCTGGATGT